>JNEV01001504.1:0-165477 GCA_000697495.1 Saksenaea oblongispora B3353 | reverse complement strand
GGTACGGCATTCCTCAAACATCTCGCAAAGGCTTTTCTTTATTTCAGCTAGAACAGCCGTCGGATGTTTATTAATATAATCTACAAGTAGCTGGGAGTGGGCTTTGGTAAGTTTATCATTAGATCTAGTACAAATCTTCCTCTGAACTCGAGATAGACATCTTTCTTCATCCTGATTGCACGTTTTGATATAATGCTGAGTAGTTTGGACATTTATACTTGTGATAAGCACTACTTTGTTTGCTGCTCGCCCTTCTTCAGTCACCAAATCAAACAGCTTTTCGATTTGCTGTGGAGTATATTTTCTATATGAGCCTCTCCCACGTTTTTATATGATACAGTACTTTCTTGGCAGCGCAAAATTTGATCCCCAGCCAATGCAAACTCGTTCTATTGGTCAGCGCAAAACTTTTATTCAATTAGCGCAAAGTCATATGCAAAAAACTGTAGAAAAGAAAAACGTGGGTGCATATCCAGTCTCACAAGGAGAGACTGCTTGCCGTAGCAGTACGTTCTTCTGGTTTTGGATACATGTATATAAGAGAGCTGTAATGATATGTCTAGTTGTTCATCGTCGTATTTTACGCCTTTTGTTCCTTTTTTACTATTACTTCTTCGCGTTCATTGAATAGTTGATGAGATGGCCTTGCGATCCATTTCTTTTTGGCGCTGCATATTTTGCATACCGTCACGGTTGAGGTTTCCGGGCGAGCTAAAAAGAGAAGCTCAGGTTCTACGTCCTGTCCATCGTTTCCTTACACTTAATTCGTGTGGTGGACGTCAAAGCGGGAATAAGCGTCGTATCACATCGTTTACACACTGAACGTTTGACCACCGGATCGCTGAAATCATGATCAGTTGAGGATAAATGGTTTCAAGTAATGCTTACAGTCGTAAAACAAGGCGCTTGCTTATCTTTTTCATATTGTTGTTGTAATAACGGCCTAGCGCATGGAGCGAACCCGGTGGATCGCCCTTCCAAGCTGTTTCTTTCTGTGAGGAGGGAGGTACTGTGCTGTTGATGGTCGACATGAGAATAGCCGCTTGATGTAAAAAGTTCATGCGTTGGTAGATCTGAAGGTGCTGTTGATTAGGTGCCTGATTGGCACTTTTTTTCCGTGCCATGATCAACTGCTCATGAACACTCCGTCTTCCAAGCGCATTATGTGGACTTCGATTTCGCTGTGGCTTTGACCCAAGGCTCGCAAGCATGAAAAGGCATCGCCTCTGTTTTAGCCAAGTGCTGTAGTCTCGCAGTTAATACATGGTAGTTCATTCTATTGCTCAGAAGTGTCTCCAAGATCCCAAAGATGCTTATCATTAGCGCTGCGTTGAAAGGAACGCATTGGCCATCTTTGGCCCTATACAAAGCTATTGTTCTCGAAGCAGGGGCCAACCCAATCAGTAGAACAGCCAAGCATGTTACAATTTCTTTTCTTTTTTCTTTTTCTTTGCCAACCATGTTGTTAATTCCTAAGGGAAGATTGTCTATACAGCCGTATTTACAATATAAGCTGTCTATCAGGTTTTCCATGTATTGTACAAATTTACGGAAGAACAACATATTTTTGCAAATGATCAGGAATAGCAGTGGAAAGGTTCTTGGAATCCAGCCATTGGCGACCTTCATCAATAACATCAGTAACAAGTCGTTGTATGCAAAATAAAAATGACTTACTGAACAAACGCGATTGGTAACGGTAAGCACCATCACACAGGATGGTCACGATTTTCTTGCCTAGTTTAGCGCAGAAAGAAAGATGCATGTCAGTAGCCTGCTTCCATGCACAACCAGGGACACATTTACCTTTACCGAGCTGCTTGGCCATCTGAACAGCAGCACATACATTCAATGCTGAACTGGCACCGACGTAGATACCCTCTTCGTCTAATAAGCGATACACCATGGCGATGGAGTCTTCATCAGGAACATGTACCGCATCGTCAATCAGCGAAATTTCCTGTGCCAAGTTGTCCGTAACACGTCCCTGGCCAATGCCCTCGGTGATAGATCCTCCAGAACGATCGAGCAATTTGCCACCACTCTTGATGTAGCTGTAGAGGACAGATCCTGGAGGGTCGGCTAGGAAGATCTTGACGTTATCTCCTTTCTTTTCCTTCAGGTAGCGGGCGATACCAGCCAATGTACCGCCCGTACCGGTTGCACATGTAAAGCCATCCACCTCACCGTTTGTTTGCTCCAAAATCTCTGGACCTGTCGTCTCGATGTGGCCTCGACGGTTGGCAGTGTTGTCGAACTGGTTCGTCCACACAGCATTGTCCAAAGCATCCGCATGACGTTTTGCTTGATGGTTGTAGTTCTGGGGATTATCAAATGCCACAGCAGGCACAGGATACACTTCGGCTCCAAGCATACGAAGAAGATCGATCTTTTCCTGGGACTAACACAACAAGCAGCATGAGTGCACAAGTCTCTCTCCATGAGAGTAGATGACCTACTTGCGTGTTCGGCATGTAGATAACACACTTGTAGCCCTTTGCACGGCATACATGAGCCAAACCAATACCTGTATTTCCGGCTGTACCCTCGACAATGGTGCCTCCAGGCTTGATAAGTCCCTTTTCCTCAGCATCCTTAATGACATACAATGCTGCACGGTCCTTGACCGAACCACCGGGGTTCATAAACTCTGCCTTTGCAAGGATTTCGGAGCCAGTTTCCTCACTGAGATGGTTCAAACGAATCTATGCATTCTCGTCAATTCATATTCTCCAAAAAAAAAAAAAAAAAAAAGAGTCGTCTCTTCAGCTTACCAAGGGAGTGTTGCCAATGGCACCAACGAAACCATTGGTAACCTAACACACGATCAGTTGGTACGACAAGTGCATGTTGCCCGGACAATTCACCTTGGGGCGTGTGCCAAGAACAGACGTCGAAAAGGCACGGCTGAGAATTCGCAGGTTGTTCATGTTAACAGAAGCTTACAAAGAAAGAAGACCGTTGGGTCTCTGCTTTAAGTACTGGTGGCGGGCTTTAAATAAATGACGCGATTGAAGAGATCGTAAGGCGTGGATTGCGTGATCAGGCACCGGCCATACGAAAGAAAGCAAAGATCAACGTCGCCTAGCATCCTCTGCAGGGGTGCCATTGATCAGCGATACGCTCTGGCGGAGCACATTACCTGACGACTGAGCCATCCGTTCTTACACAAGAGAGACTTGATAAGGCGCAGGTGGCTAAATCTTGAATGAACGTAGAGAGTAGAACGAATAAGCACGCATAAAAGAAAAAGAGACAAAACTCTAGATGTATTCCAATTCCTTACAACAGTTTGTGTGGCATGTGGGAAAATGATTAGTACGGCACTTGAAGTCCGACAAGCAATGTTCCCAGGGAATTACACTTTATATACATGATGCAGGTACCCTTGTTTGTCCTTAAGAATAAATAAAAACATGATATTTGCCTAATTAAACCATAGCCAAACAGTCTGTCCATGGCTTTCACCACCACTTCCTCCTCCTTTTACATACTACAGTCAACTACACATGGATACGTAGCCATTCTTCCGGATCCTCGACGCCCACAAGATGTTCAATGACTTCCAAAAGCATATGAAGTTCCGTTACAAACGTCGAGCTGTTCATCATGTAAGAGCTATAGGGCAGAAACGAGGGATTGGCGATCTCCTTTGGACCGATGTAGATCTTTGTTTCCAAAACTTTTGCATATCGCAAGCGTACGTTCACAGGTGCTTCCATATACGGCGGCAAGGACATTTTTGAAGCCAGCGTAGTAGATAGCAGCTTGAGCGTCGTCATGATACACGTCAGCTACGGTTTCTAGAAATGAATCATCCTGCTCTTCGAACTCTACACACTTACATAATCTCTGCGCTCCGTTGACAGCGCAACAGAAATATGTCGTCTCCAGGACGGATCAATTCTACGAGACACATAACCCTAAAGGCAAGTGGTGAGTTCCATCCGAAACGTGTAGTTAAGATCAACGTACCATGCCTTGAACCAAGTCCGCCATGTTATCGACTTTGTCGAGGATAAATGCATAACGCTCCTTTGGGAATCTTCCACGAAGTGGTGGTTCGTAGTCTGTATGGCTCAGAAGATTACGTTCGTCAGCAATTTGTCGTCTGATCTCCAGCGAGAGTTTCTGGAACGATTTTATTTGCTCAGGTGTGGGATCACCCATGCCTTGTGAGGTAGAGAGGAATTTGCTCGCTAAAATAGCGTACAAGCTGCCAATATCACAAATCGTTTTTGACAAGCGTTTTCGCAGCTCAACGCGGCACGAAACGGGGTATGGAATCAAAGAAAGAACATAGCTTGCTGCGAGACCAATAACGACGAGCAGCATGCGCTATTAAAAAACGAGTAAGGCACAAAGCACATCGAGAGAGATCACCAAAGCTTACCTTGCCGGCAACAGTCCAGACCATATCATAGTGAGGAAGACCCTCGACGACGTACTGGTACTCATAGACGGCGACCTAATCGGGCTGTTTAAACAGCATGTTCTGATGATGATAATAACGACACTCACTAGAATCATGGTCACTTTTGTCATCAAAGCGACTACTTTGTAAGTAGGGCTGTAGAAAAAGACATGATAGCACAGCAATATGATGACGAACATAACAACGGCTAATCCATACGGATTTCCTCTGCTTATCTCCCATACCAAAATACCCAGGACACCGCCTAAGATAGTACCTGCCACTCGTAGAATAAGGCTGCGTGGAGACAAGGTCAGCGCATGGGGAAGCAAAGAAAGCGATCACTCACGAAAAGATAAACGCCCCGACCATAGGAAAATTCCACAGCACCAACGTGATCATGGCCCACTGTCCTCTCCAATCAGAGTACCACGAAGCATCTTCTGCGCGATACGCAGGGACGGCTAACAACACAACGCCGACAGCCGTCTTAAAAGCAAAGAAGGTGTCTGGTTTAGAAAACCATCGCCTGACACGCCATAGGTGATGGGCGGTACGCTGAAACCATGTAGCGGGTGGATCTACATCTGGATCGCGGCGGTACATGGTCCCTCGTCGTGTTTGGGTAGATTCGTATGATCCATTAATATCTGTGTTCGTCTCGCGTCGCGTTAACGTGCGCATAAGCGTCATGTCCTGTTGCACGCTCTCCTCGCCGTACTGGCCTGTGTCACCACCGATGTCAGGATCCACTTCGGCCGAATGAAACCACTTCTTCAACGACATTCTAGGGAGCCAGAAACGACGTTTGCATCGCGTCTGTTCCAATTCCTCGACGAGTTCTAGCAGGAGGCGGGTTTGATCTGCGTGTTCTCTTAAGCTGTACTGATGGAGGAAAAGCAAATACAGAGGGCCGTGGCGCGGAATATGGTCTGAGTCCACAGCAAGAATCGCGTTAAAGCCTTTCGTGGATCGAGCGTCAAATTCGGCTATTGTCTCGCGTAGTTTTTCAGACGACCACATCGTGCCGACATGGCTACGCGCCTTCTTCCTGCCGGAAAAAATAATGCGCGGAAACGGCCACAGCACACTATTTAGGTTCGTTCTTGGATAGCCAGCAAACTCCCCAAGTCGGTCGACGCATTCGGATAAAGCTTCAAACGATGCCTCTATCAATTGTCGGCATATGGGCTCCATGTCCTGAATAGCTTGGTTGAAAGCGCTGATTAAAGCTGGTGTTGGGGCGGCTGAAATTGCCTCGACGCCAGTACCATCTTTCAAATAATCTTTTTTCAGCAGAAAACTAAGACCGACGCCGTGAAGCGGTGTTCGCATTTCCTTGACACGTTTGGTTAGCCTGCTGATGTCCTTCCCGGAGAGTCGTGTGTACAAGATCTCACGTTGCACGGATCGTTTGCTGTCGATCAAGATAAGGATGCTATCGTGAATTCGCGAATGCATCGAAGGTAATGAAATATCAAGTGAGGTAGGGCATCGCGATAAGAACGCATCCGAATGCTCCTTGAAAAACGCATTGTATTCCGTCAGGGTTCTTTTTAGCACCATCATAAAGTTCGTCATGCTGTCCTCCGGCCACAAAAAAATGTTAACGGCTAATGAAATTGCGCCGGCCAATCCTATAGGTCGCAAAAATGTCCACTTGAATCCCACAATGGTAAGCTTTCTTTTTTTATTCACGCCAGCCGTTAGAACTTACCACGATCTCCGGTGCAAAGCCGCCGATCATTGAACCTTGCGTGCAGGCAAACTATCCAAAAATCCATGTCAGCGAAAGAAAAAAAGGTTCCCCTCTTAACATTTTTTTTCCTCGTTTACCGACAACACAATGCACGCAATGACGCATGCGAAATTGGCTAAAGGAGAAAATAAGCTTTTTTTTTTCTCTGTAAGGGGAACCTTCTCCTTTACCTTTTTGGAATTTCATTCGAAGGTAATTCAAAACAAAAGTGCCTATAAACAAGAAGACAGCTAAAATCACGCTGCATCCCGGTTGGATGGGAATAGGATTGGTCTCATCACGCGCAAGGTTGCCAAGATATAGTCCTAGGACACAACCGTTTTTTTTTTTGTAAGATGCGTTTCATTACCGCGATAGTGTTACACGAACCGAGAATGCTCCAAGCGCCAGCAATTACAGCGCCCAGCGTACAGTAGACAACAGCCTGATTCTTTTTTAGAAAAATCAAAAACACTTCTTCGTTACCTCCACCTGGACACCTGTTCAGCTGGCGATTAGAACTAGAAACGTTGAAACGAGATCATACGAAACGTACCAATCGTCCGGACAGGGAAGTAAAATATGGTTACGATGGCGGTAATCAAAGCAGCTGGGCCAATGACTTCTCGTGTATGATTAGAAAGAGCTATAATAAGAGATATTAAAAGAGCAATGGATGCTTTGATGGTTTTGCGACACTGGGGGAAGGTCGGAAGCGACTGTCGAACACGAGACAGCCAGCTCTTCTTGGCCGTCTTTAGGTCTGGATCTTTTTCATTTTGGAAGGATGGCTTATCATTTGCGGCAGGCTGAGTGCTTGAAGATACTGATCCGCGTGTTGACCGTCGACCAAGAGTTGACAGCTCAGTATCTGGCATGAAACAAAAGAAGATAAAAAAGACTGTAAATACAACTCCGTCTTAGCGTACCCTTTTTCTTTCCTTTTTTTTTTTTGCGGGTTTCGTGACTCATGTTTCACTTTTTTCCGTGTCCCAACATGAACCTGAAAGGCGTGTTAACTTATCATCGAATGACAGTGAAAAGAGCCGAATATATCCTTACTGTGTGTACAATGCCATGCTCTGTTGTCCAAACCATAAACAGTATTACTTCGCTAAAATTGCCCAATATTGGTTATTTCCCTGTGCAACCGTGAGCCCATGCACATCATGAAGAAAACGCTTGCCATCTATCCGCTTCTTTTCCCGATGCTAAAAAAAAATTCAACAATAATCATTGGATGAAAACCTTGGCCACAGACCCTCTTTTATGAAAATGTACGGCGGCAACAAGCTTGCTCTACCTTTCTCATTGCGATTACAGGCACACATTCAAATGCCGCCGAGAAGCTTGGTTAAAAATGGTAATATGTGCATACCATCGTAACTGTTATATAACATTGTTTTGTTGATGCAGGAATTCAGTTTGTGGGTCTTTTGTTTTCTAATGGTAGAGAATTACTTTACCAGCATTAAACTGGTATCAAATGGCAAAACGCTTGCTTGGAAGCTAGCATTATCGTCGGAACTGAAGTTACTGGCAAAGACTGGTTTGCCACTTCTCTGCTATTGCATGGCTAGTATTGTCATGACTGTCACGAATAAATTTGTTGTCAGCACTGGTGGCTTCAACATGGTATTTCTACTTCTCACAGTACAGGTAACGAGGGAAAACCAGATACATCATTGATCTAATAAGAAGGGTAATTTTTTGGGCCTGGATAGAGTGTCATCTGTGTTCTGTTTCTGCATATATTTAGGTTCCTCAACATCGTCAAATTCCGCAGATTTTCTACCTGCGAAGCCAAGAAATGGTTCCCAGTGGTTTTTCTTTTGGTTGCTATGATTTACACGGGTTCCAAAGCACTGAAATTCTTATCGATCCCTGTCTACACCATCTTTAAGAACCTGACAGTCATCCTAATTGCATATGGCGAATTTTTCTGGTTCGGGAGCAATATCACACTCTTGATGATCTTCTCTTTTTTTCTCATGGTAAGGACGCCAAAGAAATGTACATTGTTGTTCAGTCTCTTTCAAGACATTGTCATCTGCGATTGCCGGATGGTACGACATATCCAATGCTATCTCCGTCATGCTTGAAGTGTTCCACTACAGATCGGTTACCGAAACAATCGCTGGCTACTTCTGGATGGCGCTGAACTGCTTATCAACCGCAGCGTTTGCCTTGTACATGCGAAAGCACATCGAACGAACAAAATTCAAAGACCTGGACACCGTCTACTACAACAGCCTGCTATCCATTCCCCTGTTGATTATACCGAGCTTGCTTATGGAGGACTGGTCTTACGAGAACCTTTTACGCAATTTGTACGTGTGGTCTGTCTGATCAACCTTGTCTCATCACTTTCTCTTCCTCAGTCGACTGGACGAGGGTACTGCTCGTGTGTGGGCCATTGCGTTCTCGGGAGTGGCGGCGTTTAGCATGTCCTATTCGTCCGCATGGTGTGTCAGAACAACGTCATCAACGACTTATTCCATGGTGGGATCGTTAAACAAGCTACCCATTGCTATTTCCGGCATTGTGTTTTTTGGAGATCCCGCAACCATCGGAAACTTGACGGCGATTATTATAGGTAAATGTGGTATCTATTTCCTGTTGCCTCATCTTTATTTTATTGCCAGGTTTTGTAGCCGGTGTGATGTACTCGTATGCAAAAAACTTTTGCAACGGCCCTTCCCACACCAAGTTATCTAAAGATTATGATGAAAAAGTGAAACATAATTTGATTTAATCTACAAAGGTCTAACTTCTATTAAAGCTTAGAAGAAATAAATACATCAGTTCTTGTAAGAAAGAGCCATGTCTACGAAGAATTTGTGGAGTCGGTTGTCGGATGTCAGCTCGGGGTGGAATGCTGTTGCAAATAAGTGTTCTTGACGCACAGCCACAATCGTCTCGGCCTCTGTCTGACCGACCTTTGTCTCCAGTCGGCAGACAACTCGAACCTTATCTGACTTAATCTGAGAGATGACTGGTGCGCGGATGAAGACAGCCTTGAACGGCTCATCACCGAGGATCTCGGGCAAGTGCAAGAGGGTCTGGAAAGAGTCCTTCTGCGTGCCGAACTGGTTACGATTGACACAGATATTAAGTCCACCCAACAATTGCTGACCACCCTTCTTTGCTCCTGTTGCTTCGTCTGCCAGCATGATCATACCGGCGCATGTACCCCACGTAGGCTTCTCACGCACAAACTTGCGCAGAGGCTCTAACATCTGACATCGCTCGGCGATTAAGGCCATCGCCGTCGATTCACCTCCGGGAATAATAAGAGCGTCAACACTTTCGAGTTCCTCCACGGTTCGCACGGCAATAACACGCTCCACACTAGGAATGGTGGCGAGCATGTTCATGTGTTCAAGGAAAGCGCCCTGCAGCGCTACAAGAATATCAGCGCTCCGTTCGCTTTATAAACATCGTCCTATTTTCCTTACCAAGGACGCCGATAGTTACGGTGGTGGTCTCTGCGTTGGTCATAGCGAAAAAAAATGTGTGGGGAAGCGGAAAGGAGCGATCTGTCTTTTTCAGTAGGGTGAGTCATTGATGCTCCGTGTGTGACGGCCGTTGAAGCTTTTTCCAGGATTTGCGCGGCAATGAATTTAGGCGATGACGAAGAATGCAAACGAAAAAAACACATTATGGCCTACCGCAGGCCTTTCCCCCAAGTTAGGACCGCCCTCGCCGAAGCGTCCCAAAACGGTTTTTCTCCGTAGACGTTATGAGAACCACGACCCTATATCTGAGAACGAAAAAAAAAAAAAGACAACTGGAACTGGTATAGAATCGTTGAAATTACGCTTGCGAGTAGGTTTTACAAAAATTCTCCACAAAATGCTGTGTAATGGGTAACTAGGCACCTTTAATGGTAGAGGTGAGCATGCCATGGACTTGTGTATCACTTGGATTTACCGTCATGAAACATAAACTGTCCCAATGAATGTGTGACCTGAATGGTACAATGTTTGTCCCACAGTTACAAAAAACGTCAAGTATTGCATATCGTAGAAAGTCGATAAACGCTTGGAAATCTTTGAATTCTTTTACGCAGGTGGCAAAAAGCCGGCAAAAAGGACAATGCCTACTAAGCCATACAGAACAAAGTACGAAAGCACCGCATTGGCTACGAATCTATCTTTTCCCGCTGTCTTGCGAAAGCCATTGGTCCATAGATGGGCTATAAACCAGTACAGGGGTGGTAATGAAGTAAAGAAGCGAATGATTACTTGAACATGCATACATGCCACCGTGTAGCATAGTAAAGCGGCCCATAAATACATAAAAACAGCCGCTTTGTCGCTGGTATAGGTATTCGTTGGAGGGCGATCTTTGTTTGAGAAAAAAGTATCTGTTAATAGATCCAGTCTAGAATTTCCAATTGCTTCCTACCTGTCGTCAATCCCAAATTCCTGAACCGGCGCCAATCGTACCGAGCATACGTCCATAATCCGTACACACTTAGACTAATAATAGGCATAGCAAGTAGGAAGTTTGGAATTTGTTTTAGCTCGTAGTAGGTGAGAAATCCATTATTCCTTTGTTATGGTAAGTGAGTAAACAAAAAAAAAACAGCATCGCTTCTCTCTTTCTTTACCAGTATTCTTTTTGAACAAAGCTGTACAAAAGCGGCAACTTGTTACTGCACCAGGGGCGGGGATCTTCGGTGCAAAATTGGCGGTATCCATAGTACTGAAATCCAGCAAACCCCGTAAATGTCAATGTGCTGTACATCAGGGCGGCTATCAAACCTGAAAAGATACGCTTAAAGAAAAGGTGAATTTTTTTTCAGTCGTTTCTCTTCTTACCCGTATTGACTGATTGTATCGTGCAAGCACTAAATCATAAAAAAAGAACCCAGAATAAACGATAGCATTAGAGCGTGTCGCAGAGGCGATACCCCACACAAGTGATGCTGCAAAATAGCGTTTGCAAGCTACCCATTGCATGCCCGTAAAACTGAGAAAAGCAAATAAGGACTCAGTGTAGAACGAGGACATGAACATCGAGGGCGGAGAAAGTGAGAATGCAATGGCGCTTAGGGTAGCTAATTTGACATTGCCCGGAAACACCTTTAGCGTGAGCCTGGTAGCCAAAAGGATGCATGAGTTAGGGTCGAAAGCGTACCGTACTCACTTGTAAAGTGCTCCCGCAGCCAAAACAAAAGACAGATTCGCTACCAAAACACCACCAAGTAGTAGAGTGTATTGCTCGTCGAGAAAATAGCGCAGTGGCCAAAGCACTTGTTTCGACATACAGAGATGAGTCAGTCGTGGCAACAGCGATCCTCTTACCTGTGTTATTCAGTGCACGTGCCGCTAATGGCATGACTGGAAAAAACGCATGTACTTGCTCATACAAGTATCCATGATGTGCAATGTCTAAGAAATAGATGGCATCCCACCGCAAGAATGTATTAAGCCATGAATGAAGAATCGATGACGATTCAGTAAGTGCAATATCGGCCGATGAATCGTATGACCCCGTCAGCAGAAATGACACTATGCCAATGAAGATCGTCACCAACCGGGTTGCCGCCGCGAACGCATAAATTTTTCTCATGCTGCCAAACACGCCCTTCAAGAGCCATTTCCTGAGGTGGTTTCTTTTGGGACTCTCCGCTAACATTTGATTGGCCGATCCTAGACCATTCGTGAAAGGAGATTGCATCCGTAAAACAGATATTTTCACTTTTACACACCATGTCAGAAAATACACTTTTTTTATTTATTTACGGGTATCCATTCATGCCATTTCATTATTCATATTGTAGCATACATGAGTCATGGCTCTAGAATGCATCACTGCATGATGGCAGCCAATAGCTGTGGACGGTGGTACTTTGGTCATTGGCTGTTTCCCAACAGCTTCACCTCATCTCACGAATACCAAAGGCTGAAATTAATGGGAGCACTATCATTCTAAAAATCGTGGTTGAAGCCGTCGTTTGCATGTTTGTACAGTGTCGACAAGATGCAAAGCCGATCTGCTTGCGCTTGCTCCTTGTTATTACCAACTTCGTTCCGGCGTAAGTACTATGATCGATAGATTTATGCATAACTATTGTACAAGCATGATTACATGGACAACTCTGGTGTATAATTTTGTGCATTCATCCTCAGATATGTCAAAATCAACCTAAGCGGATAGTTAATGCGAATGTTGAAAATAGGAAGGTCTAGCTAGGAAAGTACGTTTGATACTGAGTCCTGAATAGGTAAGTCATTCTTGGTTGTACTATAGATAAAAGATAGATAATCTTGCCAAGTATTCCTTCGATCTTCGAGTTTTTTTTTACTCTTGAGGATTCAGATACGAGGGTTCTTCCGAAAAACCTCACTCTTAAGTAATTAATTTGAGAGAGAAGGACGCCTGATAAAAATATTCAAAAATTAGTTTTCGCTTGTGAATAGCACGTTTGTGCTATCGATCCAGGCATTACCGCATTGTATGGCGAAGAAATGGGCCACAATCACATCATTGTTGTTCAACTGCAGAATGATACACCCACACGGAATTTTTTCTCCGTCAACGAATGATGGATGCTGCGAAAAAGCCTATCTTGTAGCCATTTAGATTATAATTGTTTGTTCTTTTCTGGTGTATCTGATATTTGTATTTCAAACTATTCATTATCGTTTCATGTAATATCTTTCCTAGCACAATTAGTATCGGTGTAATACAGCATGGCTTTCATCTGCAGGTAATATACGTGTTATAATGTGCGACCTCATGAAGGTTACAAAGGAGATGATGTATCCGCTGGTTTATTCGGTGCCACGAAAGACTACTCTATACATTTATTTTATTGACAGTGAATAATTATACAGACACAAGATGTGACTAATGCTTAAATTGCACTGTATTCGAATGGATGGCTAGTATACATGTAAGGGAAGACATTAATTAATGCGGGAGAAGGGTGTTAATACATGAGGGAGAAACAGCAGTAATAGGCTTGTTCTAAGGATAGCGGGGCCAGGGCGGGGGTGCTTGGAACTCACTTAGTGAAATACTCATGTTAGAGTTCACGGCAAGTGATGTTGGGGGATACTGAAAATTGCTTGGATCATCCAGGAACCGAGCATCCAATTCAGTTGCGTCGGCATAGTCATCCACTTTTCGTCGATGGCTGTTGTAATAATCGGTTGTCGATATCAATGCTGGTTGGCATTCAGCCAGTGCCTGCGAATTATTCATGGACGACTCGGTGGGATTCAGATCTGAGTAAGTCATGCCAAGTGTACCAAAGGTAGCTGTGGGGCCACTGCCGCCAGCAACAGCACCTGCGCCAAAGGTGTTTGTAATTGGAGCAGCATCGAGAGGTAGCGGTAATGTGCTTGTTTGCGTCGGAGCTTTTGGGTCTGTTGCTCCTGGAGGTGGTGTTCCTGGTGGTTGGTCCTGCACGCTACCTCTTTTCCTGGCCCTGACGGGTCCGCGGAACCACTGAATCCATCGCTCGAGTGCGATTTGATCTTGTACTTGGAACAGGAAGAACATGTTTTCATCTGTCCGTACTCGGAATACATAGCGGTCTACGCTTGCTGAGGCTGCATCGCAAGTCAAGTAGTGATGTGTGTCGGCTTTGTGGCCAGATGGCTGCAATGGCAGGGGTCGGTTAACGGCAAGGGGTTGCGTGGCAGCAAAAGTAGGGTACTTACATTCATCAAAATAAAGTAGCGTTTGTGTGGGACGACAACAACGTGTTTCAATTCCCAGATAGACATGAAGCTAAATCGGGCAAGTTTCTTGACCGGCAAGGCGCCTTCGTGAGCTTCAACGGAGGTATCGAGGATAGATTTACTGGTGGTGGCATTGTCGCCATCGGCGCCGTTACCGGGTGGCGGTCTGAACGCTCGCGTGAGCTCGCCACTGCTGTCGTTGCCGTTCTGCAGGCGCCAGAGGCTTATACGGTGATGGAGGCGCATGTACTTCCAAATCTCGGTGAGTTTGGGGGTGAAAAGGACAATAAGATTAAAGGTAGCGGCAAAAATAATTGCTGCCATTTTAAGATAGACGGCCACCAAATAGTTGTCGCTCGATAGGAAGAAACTGGGACTGACGAGAATGGCAGCCAGGGCGGTGTTGCTTTAGCGGAAACTGTCAGTTGGAGGGGGCCGTCTTCTGGATTGTGCACTTACTAGCTGACATAGGTGATTTGGTTTGTCTCGGACCACTGGCCACTCACCCGGCGTGTCTGTCGTAACAATTAAAAGTAAGTCTTAATCAGAACCCCTCTCATCGCCAAAACACGGGTACCTTCCATGCGAGCACGGCAGAAAGTGTAATCAAGGTTGCGCTCCAAACGAGAACAACAATCTCAGCGGCATTAATATGAATCCAGTTTCCGGCTTTGGCACTGGGGTAGGTGCACATCCAGCAAAATGAGGTGATGTTGACAGGGATGGCCTCCACTTGGACCGGGTACAGGGCATGCCAGATAATCAGTGGGACAAGGGCTACGATGCCGAAGACACCGACAATCCGCAAAAGGTAAGCGGATTTGAGGCGGGAGGTGCGAACGGTGAAAACATTTTGAAATCTAGAGATAGTGGCGGTCGCATGGCGAGGGTGAGGAACACAGACCCCGACGAAATTTCTAACTTACACTCGGTAGATGCTAAAAAAAGGAAAACAGAGTTCAATGAGACCCTGACTTGGTTGCGTAGTTTGTAACCTACCGATAATTTTTAGCAATGATGCTAGAGATGACCAGGACAAATCCTACAGTCATGATGAAATGGCGCGCAATGCATGTGGCGGGGGTAGGTTGGTTTAGGTAGAGCATCAGTGTGATATAGCCCAACGAAAGGCCTAGTAACTGAAGACAGCAGAAGAGTGGGCTCGAGGCCATAATTGATTTGTGGCGACGGAAAAGAATGATAAGGGTGATCATGATGAGACACATGAGCAAGCCAAGGATGCTGAGGATGAGGACAAGAATGCCTCCTCCAGAGGTCGTAGAGGGATTCAATGCTAAAAAAAAAATGACAGGTAGCGGATTAAAAAATGGCGGGGAAGAAGTTGTTGGACTAACCTGATCGAGCAACCATATCCTTCGGTTTGTCAGTTGTGTGACCAAGATAGATAATATCGGTATTGTTCATAGCTTCGTATCTGCCTTCTTTCAACGTGGCATAGGTAACCACGGAGCCATTGAGCATGTATTGTAATTCAAAATACCTTGTGAGAAAAGTATTAGAAACAAGAAATCCAACAATTTGGGTCTTGCTACACAAGCTTCCCAGGTATGAAAAAGAAGGTTTGTTTTTACCCAGTTTGCAAATCGCCTAGATGCAACGAAAAAGTTAACCTTGATTCTTATGGCAACCGTTTCGATCTCCTTTTTTTTTTTTTTTTGCTTTACCTGTTGGTGAAAAATCCATAAAACCTAGAAAAACGTGTGTGTCAATATCAGCCATCTAAAAGCAGAAGTTGCATTTTTTCTGTTACCTGCTGGGCCTGTGTAATTCATATCGTAGAAGGTTGGTGTCATGTTTGTTGAATTGAATTTTTTTGCCGCTAAATCGGCTAATCCTTGAGTCCGACCGCGTGGGTAGGTGTCCAATGCCTGCAAGAAGGGGAGGTTAAGAGTTGGCAGCGTAACACTTTTTTTGGTTTGACAAAACAGGGTGATGGTTAAAGTTACCTTGTTAAGGCCGCGGGCTAGAAGCTGGGCGCATGTGTAGGAATTGGGCGCATTGTAAGCCAATCCTGTGGTGTTCCATAGCGTGGGGGGAATGCTACAACGGAAGGCGGGGGAGAAAAAAATGTGAGTGATGTAACAATGTGGTTGTATAACTTACAACTGGTCTGGCACACGTTGATTTTTCCAATCACGTAACATTTTGTCGTAGGCAGGCATCCCAGTGACTGCATGAATGTTTGTAAGATCGACGTGGCTCCATTTTATCTAGCCCTGATTTTCTTGTGTTACTTACGTTCCCATAATCCGCTAATGAACATGAGGCCGTCATACGCAATCAATTCTTCCGGAGTCTTAGCCATATCTCGTATAACAGGCGACAGGTCGTTGGTTAAGATCCACGCCCAACCTTTTCCTAATAGCTCCATCGACCTGCATAAACAACAAAGACGGTGTTTAAATCATGTCGCACGGACTGAGGGACTTTACGTACATTGCTTTTTTCAGGACAGCAATCTGATCGACAGTATTGGAATCAGCAAAGACGACAATACGTGTTCCCGAGTTGGCTAGTGTCGTTAGCGATTCTTTTGACAGTTAAAGATTAGTAATCACTCTGGTTTTGATTGTTGTGACTAACCTTCAATTTTTGATTCGCTGAGATCGTATAACGGAATCTGTGTCATGGCATTGATACCATAGTGATTTGCCTTATTTAACATGGCAGATAAGACTGCGTGTTGTAGTTGTTATTGTTGTTTTTTTTTAATCAGCATTAGAATACATGATGAACATGATACGGACCTTGTTGACCAACGTTATCGTTTGTATAAACCACGGCAAACGTATCCCAGCCCATATTGCTGACCCAATCAACAAGAGAGCTTCCAAAGAGAACTACATTTCCGACTGTGCGAAAAAAGTATGGGTACACGGATGTGTCGGAAAGACTAAGTGATGCGGATGCAGAGGAACATTGCGGGATGTGCCATAGTCCTGTGATACCTGCCGAAGCTTCTGTCATGGAGGAGATCATATCACCAATGACAGCGCTGGAAAAATAAAATTAGAATGATACTGGAATCAGCGGGACGTACTTTACACCATCTTCAACCATTTTGACAGTAGCCCATGCTGATTGTCCAGGATTATGTTCGTCGGAATAATAGCGTGTGAAGTTCAACTCGACGTCTAGTTTATAAGAAATAAAATAGCGCATTGATATGCATTGATCCATATATATATATATATATATATATTACCTGGCAGAAGGTTTTCTTGTTTGATATCATCGGCAGCCATTTTTATGGCTACTTCACTTGCAATGATCATGTTGTTCAAAGCGGGATCGTTCTCACGGACAGCATCTGCGCGTGGAAACAAAATACCGATGTTATAAGCGGGTTTTGATGTACTATTTCCTTGTGGTGGCGGAGCAGTATGTGAGATCGTTATCAGATGAAAGAGCAGAAGCGATATCCAAAGAAGAGGATATCTTGCATTCATCTTTGTCCAAACAGAGCAGGTGAAAGGGAAAAAGAGACAAAAAGGAAAAGGAAAGATAGGACAGTAAAAACTTATATTAAATCAACTCGGAGAAAGAAAAGGAAGAGAAAGTGGGAAAAAAGGGTTGTTGTGCGGGTATCCAATTCACTTGCGTGATGAAATATTTGTAGTACGGAAAAGTCGGGAGGCGGTGTAGATAATTTTGTCGGCTGCTGAAGAATCGATAGAAGAATAGAACAAAAAAGCAAGTGGGATTAAACGGATGTTGCTAAACGCGGTAGTCACTGCGGGGGTCATTAGATGATTTCAACCCATTTAGCGAAGATCACTGTTGCACATGGAGTTTTTCCAGATATTTGAACTAATGATCCAGGACGCCGGTTTTATTATTGTCGGACACGCCACTCTTTTTTTTTTTTTAATGAGCTGTGTCCTAATGATTCAAGTTCAAACCCTTAGAGGAAAGAGTTATCTATCCGCGGAAATAAGCACAGCGTTTTTTTTGTTCCTGAAGAGAATAAAAAAAGCTTAGGGTACACAAACTGTTTTGATCGAAGATCGTCAATTACCGGAATATATCATTTATCTTTTTCTCCCTACATTTTTCTATATTTCTTTCTCGAAGAGATGTTCGTCATTTCAATGAGAAAAGACGTGTACTACCACATCAATGTATTTTGTGTTAGTAGCACTGAGCCACAACCTTTTATTTTTCTTTGTCATTTTTCTTACCCCATCAAGGTACTAAGGGTTCCACGGTTTCTGCCTGACCAACTTGACACTAACTAAAATTCCACTCAGAAAAAAAAAAAAAAAAAATTAGAGACAACCTCCTCTTCCTTATTGCCCCGCAAAAAAAAAAAGAAAAAAAGAAAAAATACAACTTTATCGTCTTTCTGTGAGCTTGGGTCCCTATTCCTCTCCTCTCTTTCTACCCAACCTCCCTAACCATCACGACGATTCTCGGAGACAAAAAAAAATATATACAGATATAAGGCGGATTTCAACTAGAAGTTTATTTCTCCGACAGAAATATGGCCAACTTGCCTCTACGTTGTTTCCTTTTTCGGTTCGTCTAAAAAAAAAAAAAGAAAAAGAAAACGAGAAAAGCTATAAGAAGTGGACAAGAAGTACTCTAGTGAAGTTCAAAGCGGAAATAAAAAGAAGTATTGTCATGACAATAACGTTGTTATGACAGGGATGGAAAGTGACAAACATAATACTAAACAAAAAAAACAAAACAAAACAAAACACACATACATAAAAAAAAAAAAAAAAAGAAAAGGAGAACAGTAAATCCAGGTGCAGAAGGTAAAAGCAAAAAACAAGTTATGTGGCCATGGTGGTGGCCAGTGGATGACGAAAAACTGACTGCCTTTACAATTGTTGTTCTTATGTGAATAAGTGCATTGGGTGTACGAACAATTTTTGTGTTTTTTTTTTCCCTTCCTTTTTCCCTTTTCTTTTTGTTTCTCTCACACTGTCTTTCTTACTCGGTTATTTTTTTTCTTTTTCACTTCTTTACTTTTCTTCTCTCCCTTTCCTATATATACTTTCTTTTTCAGTTCTACTCCCCTGTTTCTTCTTTTTTTTCTTTTATAATAGTGCCATGCTCACTGCAGCTTTGTCATCTGCCGCATCGTCGCGCCAGAACACAAGTACAGACCATTTTAGGTCATCATCAAATGACTCTAACCATTCGAGATCAACTGGATCTAATGACGAAGAACAACTACCACATATTCGAATTGTACCACATTTAGATTCACCACGATCCCATGTTTTCAGTGTCATTGAGCGAGATGTTAAAGAAGGAACTGTATTGAAGATTGGTCGTTTCACTGATAGACTTTTATCACCTACTCGAATTACTTTTAAAAGTAAAGTAGTCAGTCGAAGCCATGCAGAAATTTGGACAGAACATGGAAAGGTAAAATAAGAGAAAAGAAAAATAAAAAAAAAAACTGAAACATTTTTCTTAGTTTTACATTCGCGATACTAAATCTTCTTCGGGAACCTTTTTAAATCACGTCCGACTGAGCGCGCCAAACCAAGAATCTCGACCTTTCGAGTTACATGATAGTGATATAATTCAACTTGGTGTTGATTATCAAGGTGGTGATCTTCCTATGTATCGCTCGGTCAAGATGCAGGTACAATTAAATCGTAACATGCAACAAAAGAGAAATGCCTACAGGTAAAAAAGAAAAATGAATATCATTCATACTCATCTCGGACTATATAAAGTCTTAATACCTTTCAATCTCTGCGCAACTTAACCACTCCACCAAATAATGTCAGCGTTTTGGATTCTCCTACATCACCCGAGGAAAATGAAAACAAAATCCATATCGATGAATGTTGTATCTGTCTCTATGCGATTGCACCTTTTCAAGCTTTGTTCGTTGCTCCTTGTTCACATACCTTTCACTATAAATGCGTTCGACCCCTGCTGACAAACCATCCCGGATTTTTATGCCCATTATGCAGAAGTTACGCTGATCTAGACGCCAGTGTAGCTGTAGAAACAAGCGAGGTGAGCTCATCGAAATAGAATGCCCTTTTCGGCTTCTCACCTATCAATATCAGGTACTACAAATGCTAAAAAAGGATAAACGGGACGATATAGAAGGTAAAGTTACAGCGTTAATTCATCATCCTTATGCATCACACTCATCACCAGATGTCGACGTCAACCTTGCAACCTCTTTAAAGCTATCCACCACATTGACTGAAGAACGCATTTTATCTGGTCCCTCTAATCATCATTCCCTCGGTAAATCATGACGTATATTTTCCATAAGATCTGACATTTCCCATGACAGAGTGTGTATACGAAGACAATGAACATGACCCGACTCATAACGCATCGTCGTCGTCATAACTTTTGTTTCTTTCCCTTCTTTTCCTTGCATTCGTTTTCTTTCACAGACATACACATATGAATTCGACAAACGCCTTGGTTTGGCCATTTAAGATCCCTTCGTGCTACTCCCTTTTTATCTATCTGTACGTGTGCATGTCTGTTTCTCTCCGCGTCCTTTTTTTCCCTTTTCTTTCTCGTTTTTCTTGTGTGATGTTCATTCTTTTTTTTTTTTTTGTCCTTTACGCTACTACATATTCAACCAACATCCACACACAAAAAAAAAAAAGATCAGGCATTTTCGAATTGAGGCGGTGATAAGAATCTTGTTTTTCCTTTGTTCAATAAACCTATTTCCCTTTCTGGCTTTCTGTTTTTTTTTCTGTCTCTTACTCCTGAGATCTCAAGCGGGCGCCAGCATTGATGACCTTAACGTTCAGCTGGGCAGCACGCTCAAGAATTCCAACACGCTTCTTGGAGGACACGTTGTGGGCGATCTCGGCAGCATAGGTGCGGTTGTGCATCAACAACAAGTCAAGCTCACGGACATTGGAGACAGTGATCTTGCGGAAACCGTTGGGCAACAAGTTGCGGGTCTTCTTGGCAGAACCGTAACCAATCTTGGGCATGGGAGCGGTGCCCTTGAAACGTCTGCGCATGCGGTTGTCAATACCCTTGGGCTTTCTCCAGGATTCCTATTGTAGACCCATTGTCTTAGTTCATTTCCCACTACCATCCATTCATTTCACTTACACCAACACGCATGAAGCGGTCGGACTGGTGACGCTTGAAGGTAGCACGGCGCTTCTTGACGATGGTATGCTTGACGGCAGGAGTAACCATGATTCACTAAATATCAACCTGTCAACATTTCGTCCTGTATCGATTGAGAAGTGATGGATGCATCGAAAACTCACCCTCAAATTTGGGGTTTGGATGGATAGAGAAAGAACTCTTTCACAGTACGAGCAGCAGCAAGCTGGAGGGACTCGAAACGGGAGACTCAGTCCGGCACGGATTTGCTCGGCTCAGCGTCGCGGGCCCCGAAAATCATTGTTCCCCAATTCCGTCTTTGGTGCAACAAAGCTGAACCCAAACTCCATGGATGGTCAACGCTATCACACCTACATTTTTTTTTTTTTACACGTGAGAAAATAGATACTTTTTTTACAAGTCCTCGCATGCTACTCTTCGCACATCAGGAATGACAGCGTCGTGGACCCTGAGAACTTCCTCGCTGCTGATGCTGATTGGCTTGTCCCGATCTCCGACAGACGATTCAGGTCGGCGGATAAAACGTGGGTGCATGAAATAGCAAAACGAAAAAGAACAGATCTTCACTCTATGCTCTTCATGCACATTAAATAATCAATTGAGATTGTTGGACGCAAAAATAATTCATATCTTATTATTTGCTTAAATTTTTGGATTGCCCACTTCTACATGTTACGCATCCTCCTTAGTTCCTCCGTTCGAATTCCCTTCTACTTGTCCTGCTGTTAGTACTGTATCGGCCATGTTGGCATGCGTTTCATTTTCCATCTGCCTCCTTCTTTTGACTTTTTCCTCTGTAATAGTCAGCAACGCTTGCTCGTCTTCATTCTCCTCGAGCTTGCGCCTTCTCCTTCCTTTTAAAGTTTGTGGAATATCCATGGATACACGTTGCATATCAATGAGCGAATCCGCTTCTTTCCACCACCGTGTGCCGGGTTTAGGGTAAGCCTTGTCCATATCTTCACCATCATTTACATTATGAAGCTCCAGCGTACAATGTATTGCTTTAGCCCACCGCTTAGCGGTTTCGATAATGCATTGGGCCACTCTCCTGGCATCTTCCCCATTGTAAAGCTTCGTTAGCGTCTCTGCTCGGAGATGTTCCATAAGAGCTGCCTGAGCACGCCCCTGAATCTCGTCTGACAGATCGCGTTCCTCAGTATTACCACGAAACTTCTTTTCATTTCGTTTTGTTTGATTCTGTGCACACTTGTCAAACCCAAAGCCCGCAAGCATTCCATTTACTTACCCTCATACGACCCGGCCAGTGACAAGACTGATGTACAATTAAAATGCAACCAAATGATTACTTTTTTTTTCTGATCCATACCATATATACACCTTTGTCACGGGCACTCCCCCAGTTCCGTGGGTCCAAACCAGGTTCTTGGTAGTATACTAAATTCAGTTGACTCACTTGTGGTTTAGGAAACGGTTGACATCCGGGACACTGCTCGGTGCAAGCTTCACAAGTATAGACCGCACTGTTAATGCTCGGGGTATCCAACAGGTAGCACGATCTTCGACCAAAGATGGAAATAATATCAACGTTCTTGTCATACAGAGATTTCAACGAAGTGACAGACGTGCAATGACCGCAGACAAACAAGTTGGATAATGGCTACATCATTCAACATTACCAAGGTGGCCAGAACAGTGAAAGCACACTTACGCCATTTTTTGACCGGTAGCGCTCTAACCGGCGGCAAATTGTAGCAAGTGGATATTGTGCAGATAGCTTGATTGTATTGCTAATCCAACCCTACAGGTTAGATCATATCCTCGCCTAGGCCGTTGGTACGTACTTAAAAGGAAGTCGGCTGAACAGATGTTTTCCACCAAACGCTGTATTGATACGTGTAATAAAATCGGTATACAAGAGGAAATATTCATCCAGCGACGTAGCTGGACCTTGATGCATGACCATTTGGTCTACATGTTGACAGCTCCGTCCTTGGGCGTAACAATCCAAACAGAGGTCATAGCTGTTGCATTTATCGCAATGATAGTATCTGTAGAAGATATCGCAATGGCAAAAATCGCAAACAAACGTGTACGGATCATATTCCGATTGGTCATCCTGAACAATATCCGAACTGTCCACTTCCTCATGCTCGATAGCTTCAATCACCTCTGGCGCAAGCACCTTAGTTTCGTACAAGTGTAAGAGAATGCGACACTCTTGCAAAAACGTCTCTTTATCCAGCTTCAACTTAGACTGAACTTTCGTTACGGAAGCCCTCTTTCCTGTTGATCTCGCTGTAGCGAAAAGTCCCATCCAGTTCTTGAGCGTGTAAAGGACCATGGCCTTGCATCGATAAATCTCAGGTCGGATGATTCTTCGGTACAGAGGCAACTGATCTTCCAATGCCAAGCGAAGCGTATGTGCTGTCGATCTGTTCCACGCAACTTTCATCGAAGTCCCCACGTTACGCACTTGATGGTAACAAAGACTAGGAATAAGTACAAGATCACCTCGTCGTTGAATCACGACATGCGTTTTGATCTTGCGTTCCCATTGTTTATATGTCCCCTGAAAGATCCATGCACGGTCACTTTCGAGAAATGGAGATCTACCGCGGGGCTGCTTTGTCTCGTCTTCCTGCCTATACCGTGCTTGAAATAACTGCGAAAGTTCCTTTCGATGCTGTTGTTCAATAATATACCATTCCGCATAGGCATCTGTGTCCGTATAAGTCATTAAATTATGCCCAAATGTGCCACAAATATCATGGTGCAGAGGTGTTCCGGTCCCTGTGCTTCCCAGATAACACATCAAGTTTTCCGCACGTAATGATTCATCCAAACAAGCAAATAAGTCGCGAGGTCCCAAAGGCAGAAGGAAGTCCGGGACAACCTCGTGCAAAGCCTTTTGATACGTTTCAGAACATGACATATCTTTGGCATAAAGTACACGGTTTCCACGACGTTGTCCATTCGTCTTCTTCTGAGGGCTGCCTGTCTCCACTATTTCCTCCTCCTCGTCAGCAATAGGTACATCCACAGGAAGTGCTACAAAATAGACACTGTTTCAATAACAATGAAAACAGGGAGTCTCCCTACCTTGTGGACTATTCTCTTTGACGTTCGCACTGGTTGGTGACCCAGAGACACTAGCCGGGCTTGACTGACACTCTTGGCCGTCTGACTCACTTAAGAATCGGACGAAATCGCCCAAGCTTTGGTTTTCCATGATCTTCCTCTCCTTCATGTTGTACAGGTCAACGACTAAGGAAAAGCGTGAACAGTGAACAGGAAGCCGTGTGAACGCCTAGATTAAGACATACCCAAGTCTCCATTGGTTTGTGTTAGGTGGTTCAAGTCAAACACGCCATGATTCCATGAAGACAGAGTATGCATGTTGGAGATCACGAGCGGTCTTCCTTCGATTTCACATTGTTGACGAATCCGTTCGCGTAAAATCTGTATGTCCTTGATCGTTCTAATATCAAGTCGTTCAACTGCAACAAATGGGGAGGGAAGTCCATCTTCACTTTCAAAGGTCGAGACCTTTGGCATGGTAACAGCGCAAGAGAGCAAGTGCAAGAATAAACAAAAGAGGAATCATACTATAGGTTTTTGCACGCTAATCTGAGCCACTTTCTAATTCTGTTCTACGAGTCGATACACTAGTTTTTCTTTTTGTTAGCCATACCTGGTACGTGATAAGAGTGATCCGAATGATGATAATTGACTTCTTACACTCGAATCATCATTTTTTTACCATCAAATTTTTAGTGTTCTTTTTCTTTTTTTTTTTTTTTTTTTTTTTTTTTTTTTTTGTCTGTCACTCTTCTAAAGCTACACTTCTAAGGGCTCTATCTGATGCAACGCTTCAAACGTAGCTATAAGAACAATCGAGTTCCTACCTTACCAATGGTAGGGCAAAATTCCGAAGCAAAGTACACCACACCATCAAATGCACACATTTAATTACATATTGTAAATTGCATAGCGTGGCTTCATACTACGTAGAAATAACAGAGAGCTAAACCTCCACCATATAAATTATATCATGGTACCTATCAGAGAACCATGTCAGGATTGTCCGGCAGTATCTGCCGTCATGAATTAGACTATCTTTGTTTGCGATGTAATGCTCCAGCATATCCCTAAGGTGATTAATCCAGAGTTGAACCCGAGATCAAGATGTCAATCCATCTTTACTGCTTCCACCACCTAGCGATCTTACCAATCGACATCCAATTTTTTTCCTTCATCTTTTTTCTCCTCCATATGAAGTTACTCTTGATAGCAACTAGAACATACCTTATCTCTGCGAAACAAGAATGTCTGGCCGGCTCCCTTCGTTTATAGTTTACACTGGTTCCAGCCCTTGAGAAATAAAAGATATATCTGAAAAAGACGGAAATTGCAATACCGCAATAATAATGACCTTCTACATTGTTCCCCGAAGATACTCACGACACTTTCATACGTTGAATTGACCCTAAAGAAAACATTTCTCTGTATTTTAGGAGATGGATACACCCAGGTGGCCAATGCTGAAAATCAATTTTGGGAGTGGTATAAATGAAACCATGAGGGATGAGCTCAATTTGGGGTCGCCTAATTAGAGAAAAGGTTAACTAAATCGAGATTTGTGTAGGCGTATGTTCGATGAAGAAAGAGAATCGGCTGGGCCATTCTGGTGAGGATTTTCCAGGGAGCATATAGGTTGAAGTATGGCTAGTTAAGTTGCAGGTAAACAGTCGTGATATTTAGTGCCTGGAATGCAGACATAGATGCACTGTTTACTATGAAATTATTGACGATGGGATAATTTGGGTACAACTATAGACTTTGAGACTCGCACCAGATGGTAGATGATGACCCTTGAACGTGATCGGTGATTACATGAATATGCTGATCATGGGAAATAACTTCATATTGAATCGGCAAGACCCAGTGAACAAAGAAGAAAACAGGTTGATTGAAAAATCAAATAAAAAAATATGGACTTAGTAGAAATTATATCAAGAATCAAGCTTTAATTTATTAGTAGTAGGATGGTTTATAAGGCCAGGCAAGCAACTGGAACAGCTATATCAATAGCCACCCGTTGGATCTAGCTGCAATAAAGAATCAACTCTTGCTCCTTCAGCACTTACTGATCCTAAAGTTGCATTACGTGAAAAACCGAATAAATGGCATTTATTTAGGTAACATATATACTGCTTGTACTGTGAAATTTCTTGATACATCATAGAAGACATCCTATTACAGCAGACGGACAGCAAAGGAAATCCAAGCTCGTACTACACAGTTCGTACTCCCCAGCAACCATAGACTTTGCATGACTATGTATGCTGCATTGTTCTGGAAGTTTCGTATTCGGAAACACCCTTCATGAGCATTGATGTAGCTCCTGATTGTGTCAGCTTCGCATCCTTATGGGAGAAAGATCTTCACTATGTCGGCACTTTTTTTTTGTTTAGACGTACTGGACTTTCCACAAATATTTGTATTTCAGTACCATTGTAGGTTACGTCTTTTGTTTGTCATTTTTTTTAAAAAAAAAAAAGGCACTATTTCTCACAGCGTATGATGTTAAAAAAAAAGCGCTTCCCAAGATCATTGCTAGTACACATAAAGAAATTCCTTGACTACCATAATGTATACGTACAATGTCCTCTACCATCCATTTAAAAATGTCTAACGCATACAAAATAGCATGTGGACCGTATGAATTCGGTATATCCGAGAGTAAGAGGTAGTTGTGACACGCCAGGGTGTTACAGTATCGCTGCGATCGGGTTACAATAATGTAACTTCCCGGAAAATAGACCGACCGTGACCAGGACATATTTTATCTGCCACCTCTTTTTCTTTGGATGTTGCTCTAACAAGTAAGCTAACTGATTCCATTAACCTGGCAGATGCAGCTACTAGGTTATGCTGGCATAACGATCAAATTTTTTGTAAGACACAGTTTAGAAACTGTTCTATCCGCCTGCCGGTGTACCATAACATAACGTGTTCTTTTGTAGTTAGTATCACTTTAAAATATGCAACCAGTTCCACATGTATAATAGCCTATTTATATCGCTCACGATTAGGCATCAATTTTTGCCTAAAAATGAGCCCCGAAACTGCAAGGTAAGGTGTTCCCGGAATCAACTTATTTCACAACCACAAACAGCAGGCATTAAACGAAGTTTAATATCTATCTATTTGTTTAGTACAAAGCAAGTTCATTGAGCTTTGATTGCCATGAAAAGCTTATGGTTTTAGACATGAATGACGGAATGATATACTTACGATAGGACGATGTAAAAATGGTTTGAATTTCACCTGTACAGGTGGTACTTACATAAAACAAGTACTAGTTATCGCAGTCACCTGTCACTTTAAGAGAAAAAAAAGATGCGCAGGCCTTATACAGAAAACAGCATTTTCGACTCATAAATCTGCAACAAGTTGATGTAACGTTTTTCTAATTTCTCGTGACAAAAGCCAAGACAAGTCTCGTTTTTTCGCTATCCTCCTTACATTTAACGCATGATTAAGTGCTAGTTATAAATGAGTATGAGCAGGTCTTCTGAAAAACAAATTGAGTGACACAGACTATGCAAGGCGGTATCGATGGTCTGTGTCCAGTGCATAAGACAGAGGGGATCTTGCATGGGTTCTTAAACCAATTGTGCTGACAAGACACGGAACGAATAAAAATGGAAAACGTCCAAGCAAATGCGTCTTTTCCCCACGATGGCGATCACAGCAAGTTAATTGTTGCACAGTTCACACAAGAGAAAGAGTGGCTACCAATCATGTGACACCCCAACAGGAAGTGTCGCTTCCTGTGCGGGTTTGTTGGCCACCCCATTAGTTTCTTTCTTTCATCCACACATCTCTCATGTCGTCTGCAATACCTGCTGCTGCTGCTGCTTCTTATTATGAAAACTTTTTGGAGAGTTTAGCACAAATCGTCTCCAAATTACTCACAGACAAAGAGACCGAAACGGTCTTGGCATCTATTCGCACTTTTCAAGAAAAACTAAAACGATTAAGCAGGTAGTGATTCGCGTCACCTGTTTATATTTTATTTCCTCTTGGTTATTTACTTAAGAACCTATTTTTCAGTCAAAACCTCAATCGTTTGCAACTGGAAATTATCCGCGAAGAGAAAGAAAGACCAAGACTTTGTAAACATGAAGGGAAAACATGTACTCAGAATTGTACGCGAGGTTTTGTCAAGGCGTTCGTGGTAGCGTTCTCGGTCAAATACCTCATCGCGATCTTACCACCACTTCTGACGGGGAAGATATTCAAACGGTAAGAGAAAATGACTTAAAAAGGAAATCTGACACAGCGTTTGTCCCAGACCTGGTATTTTGAAACAAATGGCCGGAAGGTAAAACAAAAAAAAACGGAACCTACCACTGCGACGACGAGATCAAACTAACTTTCTCCAATGTTAGAGACACGACTTTTTTTGCCTTGTTTTTAAGCACATTTATCAGCAGCTACAAAGGCATACTATGTGGTCTACGGAGAGTTCGTGGAAAAGATGATCGATTAAATGCGTTTACTGCTGGTTCTGTGGCTGGTCTGGCGCTGGTTTTGGATCAAGACAAGCGACGACGACAATCCATCATGCTTTATTTACTGACACGTTGTATTCAGTTTAGCGGTGCATGGCTGATGAAACAATGGGCGTTTCATCGTCAGGCAAAATATCGTAAAGAGCTAGCACGCGCCAGAGAAAACTTGGATCGACAAGGTTTTCAGCAGCATGAGTCTCGCAAACTCGTCATCGAAAAGAAATGGGACGATCATCTAGCAAAATTCATGCAGCGATGGGCTGGCGTGGGCGTCATGATGATAGCAAGCGCGCAAATTATTTACGCATTTTTACTTAACCCTAGCACCGTTCCGAAAGCGTACTACGCCTTTTTGCTTTCACATGCTGGATGGAAAGGAAATTTTGGTAATATGGCAGCACCACTTGCACATACCATTGGTGACACGATCCGTCGTCTGGCCGAAGAGAATGGATCGATCGAAATCCCTGACCACGTCTCTAGTCATGAATTCATCGCCGAGAATATCAGCCCCAACGTTGCTTCGATCATTCCACACCGAATGAAGCACAAGTACATCATGTGTGCACTACAACATCCGCTTGAAGAAAGCTGTTTGGACAATAAGGTGGCGATGTTCAGATCGGAATTTCTGAGAGCATTGAAGCTTTACGTGCCCTTGAATGTGGTAAGCAAGCAGAAATGAAAACAATCGTTGGATCGTCTTGATTGATTGATTTATTTACTTTGAAAAGATCATGACACTTGTGTTCCGGTCAGGTCAAATCACAACAAAGTAATGCTTCATAAACATATATGTACTTCTTTATACTGATTGCTTATAGCCCTACGGAAATCCTCCGTAAATTCCTCATATCCTGCATGCGCTCTGCCCTTTTCTTAACTATGTACGTCACCCTTGGATTTTCTACCCCGTGCGCGCTTCGTCCAGTGGTGCAAGGAGAACGACATTGGATGTACTTACTCACTGGTGCTGTTGCGGGCTCGATGACATTTATTGAAGCACGTGGACGTCAGCTGGGTAGGTGACATATAAACAAATATGACGGTATATTTACCATGTGAACATAGAACTTGGTCTCTACTGCCTGCCACGAGCAATGGAATCTTACTGGAAGACGTTGGTTAAATATGGATACGCTCGTAATGTTCCTCATGGCGACGTTATGCTATTCATGGCATCCATGGGAACGCTGATGACCCTGTATCAGCACGAAAAAGATACCATTAATTCGCACTACCTAAGTGTGATGACGCGTTTCTTCGGTCATAACTGAAGCTCTCCGTATTGACTACTTTTGACAACCATTACTAGATTAGTGCCATTAATTAGAGCAGATAGCCTTGTTAAAAAAAAAAGAAGAAGAAAAGAAACGTGTTGGAGAGTCACACCCAGCTTTTTCTTCTTTAACCAATCAAAACCACATCGAAACCAAAGGGAGTTTTACTCCATATGTACGATTTGTTTACATTATCTGCAAGATTTGAAATTCGAAACTGGAAGAGTGCTTCCATCGTTTGTATCTCGTTATATGCACGATTTATGAACAACATCCTTCTTCTGGCAATATTCACTACAGGAAAAGATTTTGGAAAAATCTTAAATATTCTCCTTTTGTAAGATTTGTTCAAGATTAATCCAAGATTTTGCATAGAAACTTCAGAGATCTTAAGGCAGTTAGGATAATTTCCCGTAGTGACTTTTAATTTGTGAGCAGTTTCTGAGGGCAAAAAAAAAAAAAAATGCGCTAGACCGTGGCCTTCAGCAAACAGAAACACGTGGATTATTTGTCTTCTCGATACAACGCTATGAATTTCGAACTCGCTTCTGTCACGGTTACATTTTGAAGAAAGAACTATACTTTGTAGGTCTGGTCGAATTTTTATACGATCCTCGTGATGTTAGTACCTCTTAATGGTCTCGAAGCAAGTACGACTTTCTATTTACAGTTGTCTGTGAACGTTCTAGGACAACTTATAAATGAACAGGGTGAGGCAATACGCCGAACGATTTACATGCAAAAGGTCCGCAGGTCTGAGAAAAATCATTCATTTTACGGATGTAACGGATTCCATAGAGACAAACTATTTATGGTTGTCAAAGTATGTTTGACGGGAGTGTTTAGAGAGAGATTATTGTAAACCATTTTCTTTGATGCGAAACTTCCAGGTCGTACTCTGACATTTTAAGTGACACGGACATGCAGATGACGGAATAGTTGCCCCTAAAAGTGTTCATGCGTCGCTAATGTTTTCTTCCTTCTTTTTCTTTTTTTATTTGACGTTTAAGCATGGAGCTGAATAGGGTGCAGAAAGAAACATTCGCAGCGATTGCAGATACATTTGTGGCATCTCTAAGCAAAGAGGAAGAGGCCACTCTCCTGCGCAACGTGTCTGACACAGGACGCACAGAGGAGGAAGTTCTTCAGTTCAGCAGGCTGTCTTTCTCTTCCCTGGAGGTGATGGATAAGATCATTCATTTTATCAATGTTTCTATTTCACGGGACAGACGAATGGAGTTGATGAAGCTGTTCGACTACCTTTCGACGTACCTTGGTACCTTTGTTTTAACAGGGCATTGGACCGAGTTCCGACTACTGACACGGCAGCAACGCGAGGCGGCTATCATCAGCTGGAGAAAATCTAGCCGCCCTCGTTTGCGGATGCTGTACAAGACACTTGCATCGCTCTGTACCGTACCGTTGTGCCGTATGAACGATAGCCCAATGCATGCCTACATGCGCTTTCCTGGAAGAGACCCTATTCGAAGTGCGCCTGATTACAAGCCCAACTATATACCCGATCGTTTTCGAATGATGACAATTGAGGAAGCAACTGATAATATGCAGTTCGATGCAATTATCATTGGTAGTGGTGCTGGCGGAGGTAGGATGACAGACTTCTTTTAAAATACAGCTGACTTTTTTTTTTTTTTCCGCGATGAAGGCGTCTGTGCAGCTGAGCTTGCGAAGGCTGGTATGTCGCTGCTTGTCATCGAAAGGGGCAAGTACTACCATGAGAGCGAATTTGATTCAAGAGAGGAGTTTGCCTACCAGAATCTGTACGATTCTAAGGGAACAATCAGCACCGTGGGAGGAGTCATGACGCTGTTGGCCGGAGAAACATTTGGTGGCGGTACCACCGTCAATTGGTCGGTATCGCTTAAGGTATGGTTTGTGAGTAGAGGTCACGATACTTATTATGTTTGCCTTTTAAGACACCCCACTATGTTCGTGAGGAGTGGGCTAAGGAAGGCCTTTCCCACTTCATCTCCCCTAAGGTGAGTTATCCCAAGGCGGCATGTGAGTGATGGCCACTAAAGCCTTTCTTTGTGGCCAGTTTTCTCGTAACTTGGATAGAGTATGCGAGCGTATTGGCGCTTCCACCGCTGGTATTAAGCACAGCTCGATCAATCAAGTGATGATCGACGGATGCAAGTAAGCATTCTTCACAGCATTTCATCGGAAAATGTAACAGAGGATAAAGGAAACTCGGATACCCCGTGGAAGACATTCCACAAAACACGGGTGGTAAACCCCATGAGTGCTATTGGTGTTTTTCTGGATGCAAGGATGCTGTTAAGAATGGTACAGCCAACACCTGGTTGCGGGACGCCGGGGCGCATGGTGCTCGCTTTTTGGTCCAGTCAGAAGTGCAGCGAGTTATCATAGAGGATAACAAAGCAGTAGGTGTCGAATGCAAGGTCCATGGCCAGAAAGTCGTGCGTTTCCGTGCCGACAGAATTGTGGTTGCAGGTGGTTCGATCAACACGCCAGGAATACTTTTGCGCAGCGGCCTAACGAACAAGCATATTGGTCAGCATCTTCGGTTACATCCCGCTGCGATTGTTTTTGGCTTCTTTGCCAAACCAATCATTCCATATGGTGGGTCTCTCATGACAGCGGTAAGAGAATGGGCGGTGTTTCCTTTGTAATTAAACTCATGGTATGGTTCTAGTTGAGTAATGTTGCAGAATTATCCAACGGCAGTACGTATGGTGCTCGGCTGGAAACACCCTGTTTAACCGCGGGTAGCTACGCCGGTTTACTTCCCTGGCGAGGCGCTAGACAGTTCAAGGAAACCATACTGAAGTACACGCATGCTTCAAGTGTTTGTGCTATTGCACGCGACAAGGATTCGACGTCGTCAGTGCAGTATGATAAAACAGGCCAACGCAAGATTTATTTCAAGCTGTCTCAGCACGATAAATCGTCACTGGTAACCGGTCAAGAGTGTGCAGCCAAAGTCTTATGTGCTGCAGGTGCACGAGAAATTCACACAGGACAGTATGGTGTTGAGCCATTCATATTTGAAGAGAACGAAGAGTCGCGCGTGGACAACCCACGTTTTGTTCAGTGGCTACAATCGTTACGCAAATATGGGATACCTGATTGCGGCATAGGAATCTTTGGTGCGCATCAAATGGGGACATGGTAAGAAATCGGTTCCCAAAAAAAAAAGGAAATGAATATTAAATGGTGTGTGGTACATAGTCGCATGGGTGTCTCTCCAAAAGTATCTGTGACAAAGCCAACGGGAGAAACATGGGAAGTCAAGGATCTATACGTGTGTGATACATCCCTCTTTCCGACAGCTACTGGTGTCAATCCCATGGTTACCACAGAGGCCGTTGCTCTTCACGTAGCAGATAGTATCATTGCATCTCGAAATGGTGGTAGTGCCCATCTATGATAGGGTAGATCTATACGCCACTCCCAATACAATTCAGCCTCCCATGGAGCATGCGTCATAAATATCTAAGTTTGTACTTAAATGAACCTGTCCCCTTATAGACGTAACGAATATTTAAGCAGCCCAAAAAAAAAAAAAAAAAAAAAAAAAAGGACTGTCCAGGTGAGCAAATGGATGTGATCTTGCTTACCCCCGGAGGATATCTCCGCCCTTCGGTGGATCCCTGCGATCGTGTCTGACGCATTGAGCATGATATTGCTGTTGATACTAGCCCAGGTTTAAATTTCACAACAGGCGTTTCACTAATAGACAAAAAAGATATGAATGGACTTAGTCTGTGTGATCAAATACACATACTGGGGTCGTTGTGTGATGACAGAAAAAAAAAACTCGTCGTCCCCTTTCAATGGAGTTGACTTTTTTGGGTGGAACATTTCCTTATCTCAAAATACAATAAACTAACTCACTGTTCCATGTTCTTCAGGTTTGCTACGATTTGATGTAAAATGCACTTTTTCCTTGCGCAAAAAAGGCCATTCTTTCCCAATACAGGGTGCATTCGGTACACTTTCTCCTCTAGCGTTGATGCAGCTCTTTGTTCCACTATTGATAAAACCTGGAATAAAGTAAAGCGTTGTGTAGGCAATCAAAGAAAAGCATTGGTCGGAGAGAAATAAGTTTGGGCAAGTGGGATACCATGTGAAAAACAGTCGTCTGTGTACCGTCAAGCGAACTCAATTTGCCCCAATTTTAAGGTACGCGGGAACCACCAGCTGGAAAAATTTGGAAGATTGTAAAACACGCCAGCAAATTAGTTTCCCGTACTAAAACATACAATGGAAAAGTAAAGAGAAGAAAGAAAGTATGGTATGTGTGCAAAGATACCGTGGTGGTAAGGGGATTACCAAATTGCGAAGAATGGCAATGCATCATCCATACAGCACCAAAAAAGGGGAGAATAGCAAGGCAATGACATGTGATGAGGACATCTCGTCATGAAGGGAAGAATCTAGGTTACACACAGCCTATATGAAAATCTGGAGAAAAAAAAACGTGTGTGCGTTCACACCTCCGGATCTTCTTCTTTAATTGTTGTTATTCTTATTATGAACTATATACCACCTCACCTATCGTTACCATCCTCTATTTCCACCCCACCAGACAACGACCCATGGTTCCTCACAAGTGATTCCGCTTTGAATGGCAATGACGAACGATTGCAGGAACCAGTGCCGTTTGAAGGTGAATTGTTCGTTGTTTTCCTAGCCGTAGCTAACCTATTCTACTTGTTGCAGACTTTGAATTTACCATGGGATTGGATCCAAATATCTCGATTCCCGTTCCATTAGATATTATCCCATTGCCAGAAGAAAATCAGTTTGACCTGAACGCGCCGACTTCTCTCACAGACGCATTGTTGAACGAGGATGATCAAAAAGCGTTTTCAAATTTTTTGGATACGTTTTTCCTGGATCAAACAACGGTGGAGGGCTTAGGTGGTGGTCTTGGTGACACCCTTTCCAACCCGTTTCCACCTCCACCCAGTGACTTTATGCCATTGACAGATGAACTAGAGGAAACTAGACGTAGCTCCATCCTGCAATCACTGGACCAACAAAAACAGCTTCATCGACAACTGTTTACACCCCTCTCCATCCCAGACTCATCCCTTCCGTCCTTCCGCGAAACAAAATCCCCGGACCTCGTGACACCTTCCCCGCATCTTAAAAAGCGCCGTCCGTCGGACAACGATAACGATGATGATGAGAACACCAATAGGCGACCCGCAAAAAAACGTAGTACCAACCGATCACACAAAGAGCTGCTTACAGAAGAAGAAAAGCGTGCAAACCACATCGCCTCTGAACAGAAACGGCGGAGCACCATTCGCTCCGGCTTCAAAGACCTTACAGAACTGGTCCCCACCTTGAAAAACATAAACAACTCGAAGAGCACCGTCCTTTTCAAGGCCGTCGAGTTTATCAAACATTTAGAACGACGCAACAAGAATTTGCGGGAGAAAATCAACACGTTAGAGGTGCGAGTGGAAGTCGAGGGTCGACGTCGTGCAAGGCCCGCAGCTCCTCCTACCGCCGTGCTTCCACCCACCCAAGCAACAATCACCACCCCCACTACAACTGCTACAGCCGCCACAACCGTCACCGCCCAAAACATCCAACTGAAGGATCCGTTGGAAGGACGACGGCTAAGGACATCCAGCCACGAAATGCCAACGACTTTCAATACGAACGGTTTGCCGGCTGCTGCAGCCGCCGCCCTGTTAGCGCACAAGACACAGCAAAAGCAACTCCTGGCGCTGCAAGAGCAGCTTCAACTTCGTCAACGACTGATCGCACAACAGCAAGAGATGAAAGAGCGTGCCCGTAAAAAGGAAAAGCAACGATCAGGTGTTTTATCAGGCTTTCGTTCTGTGGAATCGTTGGATACCGTCTCCGCATGATCCTGATCTTTTTTCTTTTTGTTTTTCCCCCCGTTCTTTTACTTACCCATCTATGTACAGTTTTATTTTTTTTTCTTGTGAATTATGTTTTTTTTTATGAAGAACTTACATGTGAATAAGTCATGCTCTTTGTTATTGAATATGTCTATTTGCTATTTAAGAAAATGAGACTTTTTTCAAGCACTCTACACATGCTAAAGGCACCACTAAACTATGTCTCATGGTCTCGTCAGTCAACCATAAAAAAAGAAAAAAGAAAAACAATTGCCTGACTGGGATTTATCATCGATCTCGGCACGCGTGTATGCCGAAACGTGCCTTCCACCCTTGTGAGAGTTCTCGAACATTTCTTCATAAGGACATACAGTGTAGCCTTTACTGGATACAATGACCAAACGACAAAGCATTAAAAACAAAAAGAACGGGGATCAATGACGCGGCGTGGAAGGAGGTGTTCCCTGCATGCAGTCTCTCTGTCTTGAACAGTGCTTTGTTTGCGAGGATGCACCCTTTTCCAGATGATTACTCTGACACTGAAAGATAACAAACAATGTCTTGAAGAGAAGCTACACATGCATGAATTTAATCAGCAATGGTATATTTTCTCTGCATAAACTTGTATTGTCGGAAAATACATTTCATTCCGAGGTCCAGAATCTGCGGTGCAGGGAGATAAGCACGTCATGAAGGGACCTGTTCCTTATAGTGAAGTTTAGGATCGCCACTGTCGGCTGGCATGGAAATAGCGTCAAAAGCTATGGAACAATCCTGCTAGGTCATATGGTCTGAATAGACAACGATGCTGGAATTTGTATGAGTCGGATGGATGGTCAGCATGCTAATCACTGTCACACTGAGAATAGAAAATTCAAAACGTTTTGGGTATGGAAGATAAGCTGTCGAAGGAGTAGTAACCAGAACAAGCCTATACGAACCGAGCCGGAGGTTTGATTGTTGGTCTACCAGAAAGACGACAAAAAAAAAAAAGAACTATTCTGGACCAGTTGGAGGCGGCTATGGCGAGCATGTTTTGAGGGATGCTATTATTAGCGCCAAGGGAGGATATCTTGTACTTTTCCAAATAAAAATACAAGCATAGGCTTCCGTTACCTTTGGGAACATCTTGATTGGGTTAAGCTTTATTTGCTTAGACTAAAACGGAATATAAATTGAGCATGGGTTCAAGGGATGTGTAAAAAAGCAATGATAGTAAGGCTTTTCATTCTCCAACACGGAAAACAGAGAAGTAAAATGTTGAAACAATCAGTCCCTGTTACAGCAATGTCATTTATTGAACGGAAATTTATTCAGAGAAGAAACTTCCTGCCTCAATGCAAATTACTACAACTGGAATGGATTGTAAATCCTTGACCCGTTACTTTCAGAACTTGCACTGTGTAGAACCATATCTCCCTGATGCCAAAAAAGGCTCTATTTACTCTTGATCGCTGTTAGATTATCGAAGGAGGACAGGCGTCAATAGCAATGTGCTTGCTGCTGGGCACAAGCTATTCTTCAGCAGTAACTATGCGTCTCCTCTCCTGTTTATTTAGCCGTGCTGTGCGTCATTCTTTTATTCTTTCCTTTTAGCACATACCAAACTAACCGAGTACCTCATGATTTAGGCAAGGTACAGGCAAGGAGAAACGCTCTTGAGACCGCCCATCCACACTCTCTGTCACAAGAGCCTCCTTTACTGAAGCTCCAATCCGCTACTGAGATATCCCGAGAAGGCTGAATGTTGGGGTTGGAACGAGCACCTTGCTAAAGTCAAACGCGATATGGCACAATCACATGCAACCCTGTTGTCTCAATAACTCGACCCGTAAATGTTTCTACAAGTAACCTCCATCGTTAACTTGTAAATGTATCAACCATGAGTCAATTTCTTAATATGTATTATTTTCAGTTTATGATTATTGCCTGCTTCTCGATGTACTGTAGCCGAGCCAAGGCCGTCAAACCACTAACACGATGGTTTCGTTCCAGATCCTCCTTTTCGGATATTTATTAAAGAGTCGACATGATCTTTGCGTTGCCGTTTGAGTTGCCGCGTTGCAAGCGAAGAGTCGCAAACCGTATTTGTCGACGTTCGCGATAGAGAGGAGGCTCCAAGCAATTTACCTGTTGTACGACCTACTCAGGTTTCCAGCACGCATAACGATAGTGTGAGTGTTATAAATGAAGCACGTTTATTCCATCAATTTAAGTTTGAAAAGTGGGGTCACTCCTATATGCCAGCTTTAACTGGGGAGCATGGCTGCAGGAACGAAAGTATACGAAGCGTTGTGTTTCTGGCACGTAGCTGCCGTAGAACAGAAGGATGGCCAAACTTCAGCGTTAGCCCGTAGTCGTTGCCCAGGCTGGTAGTCTGCGAGCGTCTTGGTATGCGTCAGGGAGTTTTCGTAAAAGCCCTATCGTTGGTCCTTGTCACCGAGCTCACTTAAAAGGGCTGTCGTGGTCTCATCTCGTGGATCGTCCTGACTTCATCTCATGGGAGCGTCCCACATCTCAGAAACATAAACGTATTAAAATGGAGGTCTGGGTGGTTCCAGCTGCAGTGTCAAATCTAGTATTGAATTTTGGTTGCCGAATTTACAAATACAAAAAAAACTATGAGTCGGTTGCAGCATATTTTTTTAACAAGGCTGATCGTCGCTTCTCCCAAGGTTCCTTAGGACTACACGTGTTCTGGACCATGGAGGAAGCGGAAGAGGGTGGTGGTGACCGATTCCATTGATAATAAGTCGATGTTCGTTTCAGCCTGGGAGGCAGTAACCATTCCCGTTCTTCGTCTTGTGCGGCTTCGTCGCCGGATTTGGATCGGCGATGTCTGTACACGAACGTATAGATCAACGCAATAAGGGCAAGTATCACCGTGGCGGTGACAATAAACGTCGACAGGTCTTATATAGTAGAAATAAGAAGCTCCACTTCTTACTCCGAATCTATCTCACCTGGCCAGTATCCGTCCAGAAACAGCCGATACCAGTCATTTTCCTCAGAGGTCTGTACATAGGCTGATGGACAATCAGTAAGTTGTGATGTGGGTCCGAAGAAAAATAAGAAGTTATGACTACACCCGTCATCTCTCCTCCCCTCTGTTCGAACAGAGCTTGCCTTGTGCATCTGACGCTGTCATGTCCGTTGGTGCCATGGTGAACGTATGAAAGACAGAAAAAGGGGCAACCAAGTGACTTATAAAAAAATTAGCGACCATATGTCATCGTGAAATTAAGTTTTTTCGATTGTAACAGAATACATGTTCCCTGTTTTCTTTTTTCCGAAAGCTCCAATTTTTCTTCAGTCCTCTCGATCTGCTGTCGCGGAGGCGTACTGTCCCATCCCGAGCCTGGCACGTAACACCTTAGTCCGAAATTGTACGTGTTGCACTGACTTCCTCGCCCCTATTCACGGAAAAAGTTGCTTTTTCAACGAGTTCTGAAAGCTTAGGTCAGTTCGACTGCTTCTGTCACAAATGTTTCCCCATCTTATCCATATAAGTAGCTAGTGGGAAATACTTGGGTAACGGGTGACCCTCGAAACCATAATCGGTTAGAGTGCGGCGCAGATCGGAATGACCAGTGAAGAACACGCTAAACATATCATTCATCTCACGTTTCTGCAAGTTAGAAATGGTCGGATAATAGTGCTGTAGACAGGGCATGTGATGTCTCACTAGTAAGTGCCTTGACCCGGATTTACGCGTTAAATCGGAAATTTGATAGGCCTTAAATTCGTTTTCGCGTGACCGAGAATCTACTAGCCGTAGCTATCCCTCATCGACTTGAATAGGCTATCTGTACGTTCGCGTAGAAAAGTCATCCCAGGTTCAATCGATTGAGGCTGTCAACTCATCTTTGCACATGTTGAGCGGCTAAATGTACGTGGCAATGTCGAACAAATGAACTGACCATAATGGCGCAAAGTATCGTTGCCATCTACTTAATCTTGTTTTGTAGTCCCACTTCTTGAATTCCACAGACAGCCATCGTGTGAGGGAACTGTTCTGCTGCTTAAATAGACAAATTATGACAAACTCTCAGTAAAAGATTTTATTTTTGAAGTAGTGTCGATCTACTTCCCATCAGGCTGAATTTCCATAAAAAAAAAAAGCATTCTCTAAATACGAGAAAAATTGCATAGATACGTCACAGATGTTCATCAAGCTCTGAACTCTCTACTGGCTTCCTTCGTTTCCGTGGCCCTAAGTATGGTGACATCATGTAAGGTGGCGGCACAATGTCATTGAGAGGGGTATAAGCAGAGAAGACGTCAGGAACGCTACGCTTTTGCATAAGCAAATCCCGCGTCTCTCGCTGGACCATTGTCGTGTCCGGAGATAAACAGAGGCTGTACGTTATATCGCTATCTGAATACATTTAATCCCAAATCACCGGCAGTATATGGCGAAATCGCTAAGGTCAAGGGACTGGGTCGATCTACCGTCCTAAAAGTAGTAAAAAGATTCAATGAAATTGGAACAGTAGTATCGAAACCTAGGAAGGGAAGACCAAAGATACTTACGAAAAGATCATTATGTCTCGTTGAACGAGTGATCCGCCACGATCCGTTTGTCTCTTTGGTCACTCATCACTCGACATTCTCCGAAACTTGCATGAAGGTTTCATTGCAAACATTTCGCAATGCGGTGCATGATCTTGGATTTTCTTCGTATAAACCAAGGCGCAAGCCTAAACTGACTGAAAGGCACATGGAAAAGAGACTTGAATGGGCCAAAGAACACTTGAATTGGACTGACCAGCAATGGGAAAGCGTCATTTGGTCAGATGAGTCACGATTCCGCGTTCCAGGCAACGATGGCCGGGAACTCATGTTACGTAAAAGCGGAGAAGAGATTTTGTTGGAAGAATGGCGCACAATACCCCATAGTATTTGTCAGAATCTGGTTGCATCAATGCGCAACAGATGTGAGGAAGTGATAAAAGCCGATGGTGACCACACAAGCTATTAAAATTTCTCGAAAAGTCACATAAATGTTTAGGATATAAATATATATTTGATATCTGCAGCGATATGAATCCTTCTTATGTTATTATGAAGTAAAGCTGGTTGATAAAGATATATATAAAATTCGGAACCAGCTGAGCTTATTCAACTGTAGACAGACTTTTTATAGGAAGTGTATATACAGAGTTAACTGCGATAAATCATGCTTTATAACAAACGGCTATTATACCTATGGACATCGAGAAACCATGACCAAATGACGCGCAAGGTGCAACCTTATTATAACTAATAAGGATTCGTTTTTAGCATCCCCTTAAAGGCGTGGTTTTGACTTACACCGTAAAACCAAATCGCATTTGTCATGACTTTGTTGGCGACAGAATTCTTCTGGTCGCGTTCCCTTCGCATCGATATATTCCACAATATAAAATATATTGCGCAAAGCGTTTACAACTCGATTGACATCTTTTTGTCGTATCCGACATGTTTACATTGCTGTACAGTGATTAGAACAACAAGTTGGAATATCGGTAAAATGTACTAGCGGTGATTACTTTATTAGATATGGATTCTAGACGCGTCTCAGTCCTTTCCATCTGTCACTGAGATCATAAGTGGGATACAGAATAACTGAGTTAATAAGGATGAACGTGAGAACACCGATCTAGTAAAGGTCATCTAAAGGTATGTATAAACTCCTCTATTCTTCCATTACCCGCAAGCACTATGAAATCATTAAATAGTACCAAGAAAGATCAATAAAGAACATCATTCAGAGTCTCGCTTATTCTCGTGTCCCTTTGATTTTCGTTTCATACGACAACATTCGATATTTAGTCAGCTTAGTACCCCAGTGAGAGTACCTCCGGCTTGTCTACTTCTAAGGATTCCCTTCTTTTCAGCGGTAGAAAGCTTAATGCTTAAGATAAGTAGATTTCCTAGAAAGTCTTTCTTCCTCACTGATGGATTTGTTATTACGTACTAAATAGCTGCAATCTCAAACCAAAAGCAACATCCCGTATTTCAGGCGTGATCATGTTGTGAAAGTCCTCTCTAAATATGGTCCGCTCAACTCTCCAAATTTTTGAAATGGTGATTTTAAGTTACTCTTTCAACAAAAAAAAAAAAGAACTTGGCATAGGCACGAAAAATAACAGCGAAGTCACATCACAAATGTTCACCAACCTCTGAATTCTCTACTAGCTTTCTTCGTTTCCGTGGTTTTAAGCCTGGTGACATCATACAAGGTGGCGGCACAATGCCACTGAGAGGGTTATAAGCTGAGAAGACGTCGGGAAAGCTACGCTTTTGCATAAGCAAATCCCGCGTCTCTCGCTGGACCATCTTGCTCTTCCAGATGATGTCCACCACAGGTATTATGTCATTCAGCAGTGGCAGACTGCTGGGAAACCGCTGCCTCTTGCTCCGGATCACCCTCAGCACATAAGGCGAGGGTGAATCCATCACCGCTAAGCTTACACTTAGCCCTGATAAAATGGTTAGGCTTGTTAGCAATCATTATCCATTGAGTCATCTTAAATAATTACCCATGATTATGAGACTAGTGGTACGCAGCTTCTTCGAGTCCTCTGGATTCCGCTCGGCTAGCTCCACAAAATATCTTTCATCATTTTTATGGTTTTCAGCTTGCCATCCACCATCTCCTTGGTGGCGTTGGGACCATCATCATTGGACCCGAATTCAGCACAACCCAGCTCATAGGCACCGAACCGGAAGATCATATCACCCATTCGTCCCCGCTGTTGGCGTGCCATCGCCGAGTCTGCAGCCAGCAGTCTGCCACCGTTTCTTCTTTTTACTGAGGCACTGCATGTGTGCTCTCCTCTATACATTTGTACACGGTTAGCTGCAATAACGATGCTTCATAACAAATGACCACGTACCCACGGACATCAATATCTAATCCAAGAAAACACGAGGGAATAATGGACCAAACACGCGTAATAATATCACCCTCACTTTGATCGCTAAGGGGAAAATAGTTATCATAAAAAAGTTCCGCGGTTCGGACCATCGTTTGCTGTATCCAATATATGTCTGGGTGTTCACTGGGAAGGACAGCGTCACGATGGCATTTAGCAAAAATCTCCGGTACAGATTTCTGTTAAGCAAGGTAAATAACCAAGTGGATCTTTTCATTTTTTCTCTTACCAAATCGAGAAACGAGTGTAAATATTCGCGAAAATTATCCGGCATCTCTGGAAGTCGAGAGAGGTCATAGGTTCGTATCTCCCGTAGCTCGTCTTCTGTAAACATTTCTTTCCAGTGTGGATCATCAGTATCCATGATTAGAGAATGAGCAGGACTAAAAGGCGTTAAGTTCCTGAAAGCATTCTAATAGGATATACTCACTGCTCATATTTGCACCGAAGTGCAAATTTTTCCATTTGCGTTTCCACAACGGTTCCAGTAGAAAGAACCCACAGATGATCCTTAGCAAGGTTTGCAAATGTAGATTTGACATTTGCCAGATCTTCTTCTGATAGACTCCTTGACGACCGGGAGGACGTTGACACGGTTGCTATTGATGCGCTTGTCGTGGGTGATGAACAAACGCCGGGCATTGGCGGTTGAACGATTGATTCTGCATATCGTGGTTTTTCTTGACGTATTATAGAATTTATCACCGAATCCCAATTTAGTTTGGCTCTCTTATCCTATTGCGATATCTCTTGCATTAGAACAAGTGTCACTACGTCACGTCTTGGACCTACAATACTGAAACCAATCATCTTGGCAGTTTGCTCTATTCTCCTCACCCAATCACCCTTGAAACTGCTGAAGCTCTTTTTCATCTCGTAGGTAGAGACAATGAGATCGCTCAAGTCATCTAAAATAGACTGAAATGGCACGCTGCCATCCTTTTTACCCCTCGCTATTAACACGGATGCAATATCTGATACGCACCAGTTAAAGCACTATAATGTTTGCGATTAGATTACCGTCTTTGTATTTAGGATCTAGAACTGCTGCTGATTCACTGGAGCAACTCGACATTTCCATGACAACTGAATCGTTGAGCTGCACGCGCAGCATGAAGGCAAAGTTCAAGTCACGTGGTTAAATTATTTAGCCATTTTTGAACACAGTCTGTGCAGAGCAACACCGCCCAGATTGAAGATTGTTTTGATGACGTAGTCCTACTGGTGTTCCGAATGGAGCTTGCGATTCGCTCTCCCTCTTTGCGGTCCTCTCAAGCTTTCTTTCTTCGTTCTTTGGCTTTTTTGGTGGGGGGTTTTTTGTGGTTGTATTGATTGGACTTCGCAGTGGAGCACGATTCGCTCTTCTCCCTGTCAGCATTGGTGCTATGATTCGCTCTCCTCCTTTGCGGTCCTCTCAAGCTTTCTTTCTTCGTTCTTTGGCTTTTTTGGCGGGGGGTTTTTTGGGTATATTGATTGGACTTCGCAGTGGAGCACGATTCGCTCTTCTCCCTGTCAGCATTGGGGCACGATTCGCTCTTCTCCTTTGCGGTCCTCTCAAGCTTTCTATCTGTATTCTTTGGATTTTGGGGGGTTTTTTTTTGGGTGTATTGATTGGACTTCGCAGTGGGGCATGACCACCGCTCTTCTCCCTGTGGTTCTTTCAGATATCCATTTATACTATACCAACTGGCGATCTCACATATTTGCCGAGCGTACAACACGCAAACATGTACTATGTTATATTATTTCTGTCGGGAGTCGACAACTTGCTGGTGGCGAAGTAAGTACGGTGAATACTGGACGAGAGAATAATACTTACCGAATATATGGTGTTAGGCACAAGACAAATTTCAACTTCTTAGACTGGGCGTCAAGACACATATCAAAAGGATACAAGCACAACTACTATTTCAACTTGGTGACAGTAAACTGCAGTCGCTTTAAGTATTTCTATCCCATCGCACTCAACAAAGCATTCTCCAGTTCTCCAGTTCTCCAGTTCTCCTAAAGTCTAGAGATAATTCGTTTACGAGTTTTGATCAGTTTTTGTCATCATTTCATCGGCTTATAAACACTTGAACACATGCATTGACGGAGATTTCATAAGAATATGATAACAGTAAGCATATTTGATTCAGTCTCAAAAAATTTATGTTGCCCTGTATAATGCTTTTATTGCATCCCTATATCGCATTAAGAATGTCTTTCTGTTGCTTTGGACATTGCTTCCTCTTCTAGACAGACACCCTAAAGATATACAAATACTACAATGACTACATTTGGTATGGTGCAGCTAACTTATAATCCACAATTTTGGTACTGAAATTTGGTTGCCTACTGCAACAGGAAAACTTTATAAAATACAATTCCATTGCGTCAGTATGAAAAAGCGATATAGAATAATCGACTTGAGTGACAGAATTGTTGAAATTTGCCGAGTTTGCTATGGTGGCTATGGGTTCGACCCATACTTTGAAGCAAATTTTATTAGTGCATTTAACTTGAAATGATTGATATGTCACGTATAAAAGAAGAAGTTCAAATAATGTCGTCACTGTGGATGATGTCAGGCATTATGGCATTCAAATCGTAAATCCTGTGGAATCGCGACATCAATGCAAGTAGGAACATATTTCATATTGCGCAATGCATATGGGATGGGCCATGGGGTTCCGGAGGGAGTTCCGACAATCAACGCAGATCACCACCACAAATGCGGGACCCGCAAGGGTTTAGACTTTACGGGACGTACTATGATCTGTGATAGGAATGTTTTCGTTGACATTTCTATCCAATGCAAAGGAGTATTTGATTTTTTCGGATACCCAACAAGATTTGAAGGTTTGGGTCGAGCATCCGATATCATTTCCTCTTCTCTGGTTGGAAAAGATCAAGGATTTTTGAATATAAGCGGCGCATTGTTTAAGACAGTGTGTATCGTTAAATTAGATAAACAGATATATATGAACAACACCTCAGTCGTACTCAATGCTTTCTTGACCATTTTCGTATCCAACTTGGTAGGGCACTGTGGAAAAAGAAAACACAAAAGCCATTGAGCAAGGTTGTAGAATTGATGAGCACAGTCGAGCCAAGAAAAGTTGTGGTAAATCGTATTCGTTTCCCATGGAAATCTGTGCCCGAGATTTTCGGTTCAATGCAGTTTGTGACGCAGTCCTCCCCGATGAATATCTAGACAAGTAGTAGTTACAGAAAACAGCAACGAGAATTGCGAAACTCGATGACGACTATGTTTTCCCTTAGCGATCAAAGAGGTGATCTGTATCCGTTTTCTGGACCTTCCATCATTTATCTCCAAAACAATGAGCACTTTATTACTATTTTGTTTATCATGAGAACCTGCACTGCACGTCTGTTTGTTCCTTTTTCTCTTTGTTGACTGCGTTATCGTATGGTATCCCTGATGAAAAGAAATAAGAATATTGTGCTTCCCAAGAAGCAAGAGAATATTAGCAAATTAAGCTAAAATGACGAGGACAAATCGGAGATACGATCTTTTGGTTCGGTACGCAGAATTCAGCGTTAATGATAATGGTTTTGATGCCACGAATAGCACAAAAATGATGGAAGACATTTTCGTGGAGGTGGCTAAGCGGAACCTCGAGGATTTGAAAAAGCCACGCACTATTGGTTTCATCATCATGGGTAAAATCTTAAGAATAGCCCAGTGGATAATGATTGATGACAAGCCTGGTCATTTTATTAGGGCGGCGCATAGGCTTAGCGTGACGAATCCACCCTCTTCATACAGAATGTGCTGATAATGCTCCAAATCGAAAGACAGTTTTCAAGTAGCTTACCCTTGCTGAACGATACTATACCTGTGTTAGACATCATATGGAAAATAAGCATTTCAGCGAGAGACTCGGGATTTGGTTATGCAAAAGCGTATCTTTCCTGATGTATGTATACCTGTCTGAATGACATTGTGTTACTATCATGCATAATATTACGGTGCTTAAAGCCATGAGAATGAGGAAAATAAGTAGAGTTTAGAGCTTGACGAGCATCCATGGTGTAAATTCTATGTCATTTTCGTACCCATGTCAAGGTTTTTTTTCGTTAGATGAGTAGCTGAAATTCAGCTCTTTTAAAAACTTCAAAAGTTGTGGCGGTCCGTACTCAGGGAGGTCCTTCACAAAGTGATCACACTTGAAATACGGGATGTTACTTTTTCTTTGATATTGCAGCTATTTATCACGTAATAAATAATTCGTCAGTGAGAAAGAAAACTGAAAAGGCCTTGTAAAGAACTTATTTCTCGCAAGCATCAACCTTCTATCAATGAGAAGAGTAGAACCCTTAAAACCTAGGCATATTGGAGGTACTCTCATTGGAGGTGCTAAAGAAAAGTTCAAGTTGGCTATGTTAGTACTATATCAAAGTGATCAAAAGCGAGCTTGAGGAGATGAAGAATGCAATACTAGCTAGTGGAAAAACGAAAACGTGGTGTTGCTCATGTAGTAAAAATCATTATCCTATTAGTGCATTTAAGTTGTCACTGACGCTGTGGATCCAGACTGTGGAATCGAACAAGAGGCCCATGCAGCAATAATGTAATCATTCTGCTAGCGAAATAGGGTGATCTATTGGCTAAACCGGAGATGTTTCACTAACGCGGAAAAATGTTCGCAGAACCACACGTTTTTCGTGGGTGTGTCACACAAATGGGTGGCGGCATTTAAAAACATTGCACCCGCGCAAAATGTTGCAACGCAAGGACCTGAGCGCACTTGCCTCATTACACCCTCATGGAAACTGCTGTTCGTAAAGCTACACGTCTCGACTACAGACCACCGAAAGAGAAGCATATTAAAAGTAGGGGAACCTGTTTTTTGAACCTATACTTTGTTTAGCTAATGCTTTTGGCCTCTTGTCTCGCTAGCTCTCATCGGTCTCACTTTTCAAAATCCTTCTAACATCTCTCCGATCATGGAAAGCTTGAAGAAACGCAAGCGAGAGAAATTCTGGATTGTAAGTTTTTGACTTATCCGGAGTAATAATTGAATTTCCTTGTAGATTATCTTCAAAGTTTTGATTATTGTTCATAAGTTGATGAGGGAAGGTAGTAGTGATCGGGCGATTGAGCACGTTGAAAAAGATCGGTCATTGCTGGATATTCACCATATTGCATCAATGACCAAAGGTATAAAAATGGACCGAAACTAGAGCCTATCTCAAACTTTTTATTCAGTGATTGCGAGCACGCATAATATCGATCTCTATGGACAGTACTTAACACAGAAGATCGACACCTTTCATGAATTAAGAAAGGATTATATCCGATTGACAGCAATGAACGATCCGAGTAGCTTGCGACATCTTACTGTGGCAAAAGGGCTTTTAAAAGATACTGCTGTACTGCAAAAGCAGCTGGCATCGCTTTTAAAGTGTAAAGTAGGATTATTTCTTATACAAACTCGTCTTACTGAAACTTGATGCTAGTTTCACTTTGACTCGGGAAACAACGAGATAAGTTTGTACGCTTATCGTCTAGTCATCGAAGAGCTTTTGACCTTATTTCAAGCAATCAACGAAGCCGTGGTTAATATACTTGGTAAGGTTAAGATTAAAAGGAAATAAGATATCTAAACATTCTAAATACAGAGCACTATTTTGCAATGAACAAGTCCGATGCAACCACTTCGCTAGGCATTTATAGACGCTTTGCGAAACAAACAGAAGAAACGGCACAGTATCTAGAAGAAGCAAGAAAGTATCAGTCCTCTTTAGGTATATCCGTTCCTGTACTCAAGCATGTAAGTGTGAAAGAATTCATCGTTGGTTATTGTCTCATGGGATACATTAGGCACCCCTTTCATTGGCTGCTGCACTTGAGGAATATCTGAATGATCCGGCATATGATGTATCACAGTCTCAAGCAACAAAACCTACAGAAGCGATACCAGCCACAGGTATGAATTGACAAATTATCTATTTTTGTTCATGCTGTTCATGTTGCTATTAGCGCCTCAACCTCAGCCAGTAAACGCCACAGATAAGCCAGTGTTGGACTTTTTTGAGAGCTTGGAAAAGGAACAAACTGTAGCTGCGTTCAGCCAGCCACCTGACTCTTTAGTATCTACCACACAGTTCCAACCCTATAGGGATATCAATCCATTCAGAACTGGGGCTATTTCCCAACCAACGGGCATGGCTCCATCTTTTAGTGTACCAGCTCTTCCACCTCCTCCTATTCAGCCAATGAATTCACTCACACGCAGCATGTCTGTCTCGGCGAATCAAACAGGAAATTCTACGAATCCTTTCCGTTCTAATACAATGCCTGTACCTTCATTAAATCACCCCAGCCAAGGCATGTGGAGTATGGCACAGGCTGGTTTGCTGCCGCAACCTACGGGCGCCAATGTGTCTAACCCATTTACACCTACAGCACACACCAATTCTATGTCATTTTCTAACCAATTTCCCACATATCAGTACAATAGTCAACCATTTGTAACATCACCAACAGCTTTTAACACAACACGATTTTGATAATCGCTGGTCATGTTTTCGGTTAAATATATAAGCGACCGTTAGTGTCGAAAGCGTTGCCAGTTGGGCAGTTCGGGGTGCGCGTTTCAAGCCCTTTTTCTCTGGCGCACAAACGATCGATGCTCCATGAACTTTTGTTTGCCCTTTCTGGATATCCAGGCGACGTGTTTGTGCCGTATCCTCCTTATCCCGAACAGTCTTTTACATTTGCCATTCCTTCTGATTTCCCGTTGCTACATCCAGCAGAACGTGATTCGCTAAATCGGTTAGGCCAATTAGGATGGATTTATGCACAGTTGACAGCATTTATCACATCCGTTAAAAATGGGAAACGAAACAAAAGTGCTACTGTTCTGCATGGAGCTTATATCCAAGTGCTAGTCACCACGCTTGAACAGATCCTGAACGACTACCGACAAGAAATTTTAGACATGGAGAAAAGCATCTTGAGCAAAGAAGACGAAGTCAGTGCAGGTATGATTCCCATTTCACTTTTGATCTCCCGTTTGGCGAGGTGGGAGCTGTTACTGCCTGCACTACATACTTTTGTCCAAAAGCTTCAAAAAGAGCCAGAAAAATACCATGGCTGTCGCCTCTTTGATTTATTATTGGATCACGCACGTTCTGGTATCGAGGAACTTCGGATCTGCATGGAGAAAATGATTGCCCAACTCCATGATGTCTTGTATCGGCAACTCACAGCGTGGATGGTGTATGGACAATGGGTTGATCCTGACGGAGAATTCTTTGTCGTGCGGCGAACGAGTACTAGATCGATTGCTGGTTGGCAGCGCCATTACGGACTTGCAAAAGACCGCATACCAGCTCATTTGCCACTATCGCTTGCCGAATCTATTTTGTTTGTCGGGAAAGCGATCTCAACGGTCAGTCAGTTGGACGATGGACCTATATTGGATGGGGAGGATGAAGATAGCAATATGATAAGACCCGATATAGCAGTAAAGAAAAGAAGGAAGATACCTATACCAGAAGATATGAAACAAAGGCACTTGAAATTGCTACTTTCGTTACATTCATCACAATCGAATCAGAAGAGGTGTGCATCGCCTTGGATTGTCTATCCGCAACAGTTGCAACAAGTGGTGCAACAAATTCGACGATCAACAGCAGATTGGCTATTTTCACGAGTCCTGGTGGATGAACACGGTCTACAAAAGTACCTTGAATTGTTTCGGCAAATGTTCCTGCTGGGATATGGTGATTTGGCTACGAATCTTGTAGAGGAGTGTGCGCTCCTGCGGTATCCCGAACACGAAAGAAGAAAAAAGAGCAGAAATACGACTGGATTTCGACACAAGGAATTGAATGCTTTGCTGGTCAAGGCATCTGTGGCAACAGACATCGAAGACAAGCTCGAGGGATACAGTCTGCGGATAGCGGGCGATGATGGTGGTGATCAATGTCATTACCAGTTTTCTGATCTATTACTGGCCGATGCCCAATGCATTCTGACCTATGAGATGCATTGGCCAATTGATCTATTCCTGAGCCAATCTGATCTTTCACACTATATCGAACTATGGTCCTTCCTTATAGCACTAAAAACTGTGCAGGTTTCACTCAGCAAGTTATGGACAGTATTACGAGGAAGTGGTAGAGTACAGACATCGCCGAACGAAGAAGGCGAGGATGATTATCGAGAACGTGTCGTTTGGCGGCTACGAGCGCACATGCTTTTTTGGGTTGATGCTTTATGGAGTCATGTCCAAGTAAGTTCATGAAATACAATCTTGTGATATCGTTTATGCTGAGCATATCAGGCGAACGTGATTAGTGATCATTATCAAAACCTTATTGCGATCATCACTCCTTCTTTTGAGAACGGCAGCGGGACGAAGTACAAACGGAGGTCATTTACAACAAAAGCTCTTGATTTTGAAGAAATACAAGCAGCACATGATGACTATTTACAACATATTGTGCGCGGCTGTTTACTATCATCTTCTGAAAGTTCAGAACTTATGCACAAGATTTTGTGTCTATGTCTAGAGTTTTGTAGTCTGGTGGGACGTATTGCTGAGGATGGATCGTGGCAAAGGAGCAAACGACGGAAAACAACAAAAACAGCAGCTGAAATTGTAAGCGAGTGGACAGAAAGCGCCGGAAAAGTGCCTAAACAGTATTCATGGATGGATGAAGTCACAGCACTAGAAAAGGTTAGGTGACCTGGAAAAGCGACCAACGCTTACATGTTGTTTTTAGAATTTTACAAATCTAACCGAGGTATTCTTTGTCGTGATCTCAAATCAACCCCAAATTGTAAAGTCCAGTGGACGTCTAGATATACTATCCATGCAGCTGGATTACAACAAGTGGTACTCAAGAAATCGTTTCAGATAAAAGTGAATATTGGGCGCACTGAATTCTTTTCGAAAAAAAGACACTTCATTAGTTTTGCTTTTGGAATTTGCCTATTTTTCTACCAATGTATACATCAATTTCTTGAAGGTTATACCCCCCAAAAGCGTTAATAATAATCTTTTTCTTGCAAGATGTAATTAGCATGAAACACTCGAATTATGCCGGTGATTTTTATGCATCATCGTAACCTCTAACTATGTTGAATAATTGATACTATCTACTAACCCATTAATCACTCCACTTGCTGGTTTCGGCACCATCAATTACTGATTCGGTCTGCTCTACAAAATACTCTTTGGGTTCCTCCTGACGCTACTGGCGGCTACGTCTGTCGATGTGGATGTCTGGCTACCAAAGCCATCGTATTTGATCACTGTATGGTTTCAAGTTATGGATGGATCAAGTACCAAAAATTGGATATGGTGCATACTGAGTTAAACCGTAAAAATCTTATTTTGTCAAAATTCGAGCGTTTTACTGCCGACCATATCGTATCACTATACTTTCAATCTCAACACAGACTGTAATGTTGCACAGAGCTACAGTGCTAGAGCAACATTACCTTGCCACCTTGTCGAAATTTGAGGTGGTCCAGCCTACTTTTCAAATTTCGACACCGCTTTGCGAGCTAATAAAGAACCCATAATTGCATATTTTAACAAAATTTCAGAGCAGGGCTACAGTTAATATCATACTACAGGTATCTACTGTGAAAAAATTCAACAAATCTAGTTCTTCATCAAGTTATTACAATTGCCGTTTTTGTGCCGGAGTAACAAATACTTTTACTGTTTAAGTCAGTATGGACCATATATCACATAATTCAGCAATGTAAATAGGAAAGAATCTCAAAGCGATTTTGGTTTGGCTAAACTATTTCACGTATTGTAGTCTTACCTACTGTTCATCATAGTCCTGCAGTTTTGCTGTTTTAACAATGTATACTATGAAAAATGTTTTAATAAATTAAGGATCAAGTCTCATCACGTAAACTGTTCATAATTAGTAATTTTTTTAATGAGTAAGCCGGTTTCTTTCTTCTAGTAAAAGTTAACAACCTCTTTTTTGTTCATGCTTCCGAAAAAAACTTACTTCTGAGCACTTAGTTTGAAAGAAAGGAGTGTTTAACGAAATTCTCTAAATATTTGGATCATATGATGGGGATGTAGATGTAAATATGTTATGTTCCCATAGCAAAGATCTACAAATTCCCGAGTACAGAAAAAGAAATCAGTAAAGTTTTGCGTCATTTATGAAAAACAGAAGTCAACGTTACTAGTATCAGATGAAAACAGTCATTGGTGTCAAAGAAATTATTTTCAATTAAACATGACACAACATACTTCCTGTTTGGATCGATATAATTCTAATAGCTACAAAATACCATGGAGAAGACAATCTAGATGCTGATACACTAACATCAACTTACGATCTTTTATGAGAAAAGGCAACCGATGTGTTACAACGCAAACATTAGTATTGTCATCTCATATCCACAGAAAGTTGCATTTTAAGTTGTCTTCAAAAAAAAAATTCTCATTCGTCAATAAGATATGTTTCAAAATTGGATTCTATGATGGGAGTAACAAATAATCGGCAGAGAGTATAGGTAACCATTATTCTACAAAAGTAATATGTTTAGGTAAATAGTATTGACGGGTGACTTCGTATCTGTATCCAATTATCCGATTTGGTAGCGTCTTTATCACTTTTGGATGTCAAATTTTATGTTTCATCTGGACATTATGCGAGTGGAACAGACAAATACGCATTTTCACAAATCTTTATAAAAGACGCAGTGAGCAAAAACGAGTTTCTCCATCAAGTCATCCTTCTAACGATCATGAAGTTGCAATCAAGCCTTTTTGCTGTCTTTGCTTTCTTACTTGCTGTTGTCTCGGCCGAGGAATACAGGGTATCGCTTACATTCCTACCAGTGTCTCCTCACGATCCACCATATTACCCTGTTGAAGTTTACTTTGCGCCGCTCGCACTAAAAATGAAGATGAATCTTTTTCCATTGCCAGGACAGCCGAGGCTGCCTGTGGAAATTGGTTCTACCAGCTACGGTTTTTTCGAAGTTGATAGGATTGAGGATATGGAGGGAGATTTCAACGCTGTTCTTACCGACAATCAATCAAACTTGGTCATCTCTCTCTCTTCCCCCGCTCATATCTTGCAATATGTTGGCACTAGCATAATGTACGAGCCCATTGTGAACTGGAAAGCAGAAGCTTACGTAGGTCCTCCGATTAAGCGCGATGACTTTAAGTCCTATCGATCGCACATCCAATTCCAGAATGAGCACTACGAGCGCACCTTGATGTAATCTGTTGGCTCTGTATTGTTTAAGCATTACTTTTGCTTAATGGCTTTATCTAAATGTGTAATAAAAATTACGCTGCAACGGATAGTGCTGGTAGTCTAACTAGTCTATATAACTGATCGTCATGCCATCTTCTGATTTTGGGTCCTATGTATACCTTTTTCATTTTACGTTTCTATGAGGAGAGGCCTCAGGCGTGTCTTAACGAAATCATCATCGTATACATTTATATTTTCATCTCATACGAGGATAGTCAAGTTCTCCAGAATGTCCAAAAGTCGCATGAATCCCATGTATCTGCATGTCATATACTATCTTTTTCGAAAGCTTTTCTCTAGGCCAAATGGGTGCTTCTCTTTTAAACCTGTTTATACTATCAAACAATGACAGTTGTTCCGAACAATGGTGTTTATTCGTAATACTAGGAATACTTAGACATTGTATGATTGCTTGTCATCTTTCGAATTGGGAGATAATCTTTTATCTTCAAAACTTCTGAATATCCGTCAATTGCTTATAAGAAAGTTCAGAAGTTCACAAACCGCCGATGTCGTTCACATAGACGTATTGGTCAGGATGGTTAAATTATATAATATCTTCCATCAATCCTAAACTTGCCCTACTGGTGTCAATATAAAGAGATTACACGCCACAGGTGCGGATAGATTCTGTGTTGAGATTAATACGATATGGCCGGGATTTAAACGCTCGAATTTTGACAAAATAAGGTTTTTACGGTTTATGTCAGTATGCACCATACTACTTCTACATTGCTTTGATGTGAACATTCTGCCGTCCGGATGCGACAGGCGTCAACTATAGTTACCAATGTAGATTTTTCAGCGCTTAGTCTAGCAACTGTACAGACTGTCATTTTGCGGGAAAAAAATTGGATACCTCCATAAAATCAGCAGGGATGAAAGAATACCTAGAAATAGCATTTTTTCGTCTTTACGCTGACCTTGGGTTAGAACAATGCACACATATTTCTAAACTTACTTTTTCTCAGGTACTGGCACGCCATTCTGAGACTGAAACTTAGCAATGGTGTACTTTTGGCTACGTATAGGTTCCATTTTGAGCCAAAAGGCATGGTTTGTAAAAGTAAAATAATCCCATTGGACAGTGCACGATAAACGTACAGAAAGAGGTGATTTTAAGACACAGTTGAGAAGTTGTCCAATCACAGCGCGAGACAGCCCTGAGCAACCGTCGCACGTGTGGACTTCATTCTCGCGGTGTAGGCCGTTCCATTGAGCAAAGGCATAATGTCCAACAATACGGTCGAAACAAAAGGAAGTAGCAGTTTGTCTGAAGCAGAGAAATTTCTGGAATCCCTTGACCTGCCAGATGCACAAACAAATGAAATCACTGACGGCGCTACACCGTCGCAGGCTGCTGATCCGAACGACATCATGTCGTTTTTAGATGAGATTGCAAAATATCCTGCCGAAGAACAGCGAAGAGAAGCTTCTGCAGAGACCCCTAAAGACAAACCTGTAGAAAAGCCGTCAACTGAGAATAAAGCGAATGATGGCGGTAACAACGTGGGTAGCTGGATGTCGTGGGGCAATTCACTGTGGACACAAGCTAGCGCGGCGGTGAAGACAACTACAGAACAGATCACATCGGATTCGACAGCCAAATTATTAGAAAGTCGTGTTAAGCATCTCCAAGGATTGGTAAACAAAGAACAAATCGAAAAACTAGGCAGGAAAAGGACCAGCATCTCCAAACCCAGACTGACGTGGTTGATTAGGCAACGAGTTGCGTAACCTGACCACATCGATCTTGGAGACTGTTGCTCCTCCCATCTCAGAACATGAATTAGTGGAAGTCTGGCTGTCGCATGATATGAAAGGCTATGCGGGTATAGAAGCGCTCGTTTATCGCGCCTTTGCTCGAGTGATGGAGCACACGGAGTCAGGTCAAGTCGTTGTTCGCAAAGTTGAGGAAGAGAAGCAGGCAGATGACGGTAAACACGAGCTGAACATATGTGATGGTATTGTCGAAGGAACAAAATTGGCAAAGGTAAAGAGCACAAAGATTTATTCCTGTTTTCTAAACAGAGGTTTCTAGGCCAATGTAGACCATCTTATTAAAGTCAATTACACACCACCTGAACCTTCAACCAGCTATACACCACAATCAGGACCTGTTCCAGTGATCAACTGTCCAGTATTCATGGCAATTCAACCTGTGAAATCTACATTACCTAAATTAGACGAGACAGACAAAGATGAAGAGGAGAATCAACTGGTGTTTGTGGTCCTGCTCGTAGACCCAACACATCAACTCAAATTCAAAACCTTTTCGCAATCCATGCCTCTTTCCTGGTTGGGAATCCCGTTCGAAGAAAACGAGTGGGTTGAAGACAAGATAGCAGATCTGATTCGGATGGCAGTGACAACGGTTGCGCAAGACTATGTGTGGACACGTATGACTGGTGGAAAACCATTGGCAGATGCAGCTACGGCATCACTAAAGAAAGACCAGGATGAAGTCAAAGAGGTTTAAATATGTAATTACTGGTATTTTTTTTGTTATTATTCAGAATCTTCACTATGTGGGTGTTCCGCCACAATTTTGGCATTAAAGACGCGGTTGAGAAATATGCGATTAAAGCGTTGGCCTTGACCTGAAAGCATAACATGGACTTGGTTCGGCTGACCCCATGCATCCCTATAGCTGTCTTTGCGACGATCATAACAGCACATGCCTTGCGTGTAAATGCCCTCCGTTTCGACGTGCAGATCGAGATATTTGTACTCCCACAGCTGATCAAATGCTTCTGTTGGTCCGTCACCCTTGTCTGCAATCATATCAATAAGTAACAGGATTGTATAGGCATCGTAGCTTAATTCCGGCAAAGCGCATGAGCAAAAAATATGACATCCTCCATTCTTGACTTACACTGCGAGTTCATCAGTTTTAAGTAAATCGCAGTATCTAGTAAACACCCAAACAAGGAAGGCGTTACAAAATGTCGCCAATGGGCTCGTTTTGTTTAATGGACGAATATAGCGTTCGTTATCCTGACGTGAGACAGTACCATCGTCAGCGGCTGTTGAAAATAGATTAAAAAATGAATAAGCTGAGAAACAAACGACGAACCATCCAGTGGCAAAATAACGATGTGGGATGGTGCCTCTTTTCCTTCATGGATAAGATCCAAGCGATGTTGATAACCCTTCGGTGAGTGCTCGAAACCTCTAGATGCTGACAGGACCAGGTCTGCGGCGTGAGGATCCGCTCTGAAATTAAATTCGGCCATTGGTGTTACGTTGCCAGCCTGATGTATCGCTCTAGAGTAAAGATTCCGCGATTAAATCATTCCTGCCATTGCTAAACTTAAATCACATTACCCTCCCATAATGACAATGCGCTTTGCACGACTGAATACTACTGGATTGCGTTGATAGGCTAATGCAAGGTTGGTCAATGGTCCCACCGCACAAATACTGAGAGTAAGCGGTGGGGCGCTCTCCAACTGGAATAAAATCTCGTCAGCGGCATCACGCGGGGTCGTCTTGAACACTCCTTCACCAGTTCGGTGTGATTCTTCCTCTACTTGGTGTATCAACTGAGTCGCCCAATCCGCAGGTGCGGGGTGCAAGTCCTTTTTTATCATGTATTTTCAGCATTTGTTCATTAATCATCCAAAATTCCCATACATCATAAATCTCTCCTAAGCCATCGCTACCATGGATTTCTCCGGCTATGACCTGCTCGATTTTCAGTGGTTGGGAAGCACCTTTTTTTTTACGCTTATTATCTATCCCGGTTTAAGATTGACGTTACTTACCAACTGCAAGTACAGGTAGTTCTACGTCGTTGTCCTCTCCCAGCGCCTTCCGATGCTCGGCCATTACATTAAGAAGTGCAACAGCGTTCCGCGTAACATGTTTTAATTGTACGTTTCCGTGCGTCAAAGTAATCGCCTTGACCTGGACCTCAGGCGACATAAACGCGAAGATGATGGCCAGAGTATCATCAATACCCTTATTGTTATTTAATATCATCTGTGTATAATACATCCTCCAAGACGGCTTACTGGATCCGTGTCAATAATTATCGGCTCTCTTTTGAGCATATCGGTTAAACAAATGAGAAGAACAACCTTCCTGTTTTACTGCCAGCGAGACTAGATTGAACTTATATTTCTCTCTCCGACCCAGTGGTGGGACATCTGAATTGTTGGCACCAAGGCGGGAAAATTCATCTGGAGATAAGCAACTCATTGGTGCTGTAGGCCTATCTGAGATTTTTTATGTGTCTTGAACAACTCATTGGTGCTGTGGGCCTATCTGAGATTTTTTATGTGTTACAGCAACTTGCGGTGTAGTACAGTGCAATGTCGTAACCAATTAAAAATGGTGCCTTTAACCAATCAAAGTTAATAACTTTGGCCAATCAGATGCTATTTCACATTTTCAGGGAGTCATGTTTTTTAGAAATCACGTCAGACTGACTTTTTGCGCTTCGCCCTGGTTGTAGTGTGTAGAAAATTGTATAGAAAAAGTAACCAAATAGATGAGAAATGTAGCTTTGTGTGGAAGATCGGTAAGCTCCGATAGATAACTAAAATTCCGTTTCCAAATTAAAACAATTCAAGAGAAAGAATCAAAGAGCAAGAAGGATGATGAAGAAGAAGTTGTCAGCACAAATATATCAGGATAATTTGATGATCGCGGAGGAAGAGGAGTTCGTAAGAAACAAAGATGACAATTCTATGAGGATATTTGAAGAATCCCTCTGCTACTGCTTTTGAAGTAACTGAGCACTTATTGAAGCGATTCAATGATCTTAAAGGTTCACCCAGTTCTGTTAATAACTGCATGAGAGATGAATGCAACCTTTCATTAGAAAAGGCAGATTTTCATTCTATTGAAAGAAACAGTCCAACAAAGATTGATGAGCGGTACGATTGGGTTTGTAAATGGGAAGATACAGATATGAACTTCCTCACGAATTGTGTGTTTATCGACAAGTCTGCTTTTGATATTAATATAGAACGCTTGAGGGCTCGGTCTAAAAAAAGGTACTAATGCTATCATTACCTGGTCTACTACAAGAGCAAACACAACGTCTATTTGGGCGCTATTTCTGCTTCAGGATTGATCGCAGTGGGGTAAGGAAACCAAGTCCTGCTAAGAAGAGAAAGGCTGAACAATATGTGAGCTCAGGAACTGTAACAGGTCATTATATCAGCTTCTTAATAACGACTCTAGATGAAATGGACAAGCATCCACATACGAAAGCCGATTATAAAGGTATGGACAATGCACCCATTTACAAGCACGAAAACATTGAGAAGTATATTATGTATCAAGGATACAAATGTGTGTATCTTCCTACTTACTTTTCTGAGCTTAACCTAATAGAACAATTCTGGCGTAACAAAGAGTAATTTAAACGTCATAGGCTTTCACAAGAAGATACTATATCAAAAAGGATTACGGAAGCCTGCAAAAGCGTGGATAAAAGTCGCTTCAAAGGTTTCATTTCGCATTCTTACAAATGCTGGGATAAATATCGAAACAGAGAGTCCATGTAAATGGTCAACAACGACTTTATCATAGCTATCAATGCAGAGATAAGAATCAGGTAAGTGGCAATCAGATAACAACAGCTTTTTTTTAATACAGGCCATGCATCATAAGGATTTTTTTAGAGCGTTGTATTGATAATAGAGGAGTGTCGTTATTTTGGAGGTTACCCCCAAATAGGAAAGCACTGGAGGTACTTGAGAAATACTGATTTTAGATACTTACCTTCGCTGTTATTCTTCATACATAATGTAAATTGTTAGGTTTTTTCATGTAAAATTTATCTGAATCCAAGTAGCATCGCTCTGGTATTACTCTTACTACATATATTTGAAAGAAAATACTGGAGCCACCCTCCAAGAAAAAGGAAGCTGCCTCTTTTGGTTCAGTCTCAAAGGATATACTTAGTTTTTTTACTCTTCTTTGTTATAAAGAAAATATATATCTATATTACAATAACTACAGTATGGTATAATAAAAGACAAGCGATTTGTTGAGGTGTCTGTCGAAAGTTTTGGGGGTAGCTCCAGTGAAGGTACCTCCAACCTGCCTATATTCCATCATGGATTTCTATGTTTTGATGAACTCTCTTTGGTATTGCTTCTCGAAAATGTAGTAAATTTTAATGAATATCACAAAATACTGCAAATGCTGTACTGGTAGTATTACAAAATGGCTCAAGTATATCAAATAGATGAGAATCTCGACTTCTCAGGAACCCTACTATCTCCTCGACAAGGTCTAGAAGTTTTACCCACGGGACAAGTTTGTCACAGCAACACGTTTTACTGACCTATCCTGTTGAACACAAAAATAAGCGTACTATCATCGTGAACGCAGTGGACATATCGATTGCCAGTCAAGTTACCCCATTGTTTGAATTCCATGGATGCTATGTGTCTGATTTTCTTTTCTTCGTCGTGCGCAATGAAATAAATTCATATGATCTCTTTTACCTCTTAAATATAGCATTACGCGCCTATCCATAGGGGTAACGCCTTGCTCGTACGCCAGACTTGTTCCAAGATTTCATAGTTACATACAATTTACCGCTTGAAATTCAGTCGATTTTTCTTCTCATTTTAGACAAAATAAGTGACATTAAGCCTTCACATTATTACGTTTAGACAAACTATAAAAAGGTCCTTGTATAGTAGTGCCTGAGTCCACAGATCCTTGTGAAGGTATCTTTCCAGTAGGATTATGCATGTCCAATTCAACCGAGACAATCCTGCATAGTGACTGATAGGACGCAAGGAGTAAGCTCCTCTCCCTTTTTGAAAGGGACTCTTCTGACGCTCGGCTAGTCTTTGTCCATACAATTATTTAGATTGAATTCCACTTGAACATTAGCGAATGCTGTATCAGCAAGAAAGTAAATGTAGGAATTGATAATTATATGTGACGTCTCGGTAAGTATTTGTGCATTATTAGATGAATGTTACAAGCAACGTACCATATTGTTCCACATAGGTGAAAGTTGCCTCTCTTTCAGTTTGGTTTTATTGAATTCATTTTTAAGCCAAAATATTCCTGCTTGATACCATCATCGTAATACTCCCTTTACTTTATTTTCCCCATATTCTGCTCCATAAACTTTCGCACAAAACGCCAGTCAGCACTTTCAACGTCCTCAATGGATATCACTATAACCGATTCTTCTGATCTCTTCAAAGGGTCTCTTTCGGCTAGTCAGACAATCGATCCCATCTTCGCATACTTTATGGCTTTTTTGCGCTTTTCTTCTATGTTTTTCTTGGAACACTCGATAATATGTTCAAACTGGTTGACACCCAAATCACACATGTCAAGGAGGACATTCCTAGAGTCTTGATCTTTGAAAATGGCATCTTTTAGATACAGCACGAAAAGCTTCTGCAGCCATGGATCATTACATTCGTCGAATGCGAGTATATGTCTTTCTTGCTGGATGAGAAAATAGGCAAAGGCGACAGTTGGTTCCAGCGGTTCTTTGATAGAGCTCGCAATCGAGATCTTTCTCAGTAACAAGGACTTTTGCACCCAATGCTCAGTTTGCAACTGTTTTCGTTCTTGGTAAACGTGCTGACCAGCAACTTGCTGCCAATTCCGTAATATTCATGATCATTAGGATTGTATCGGTTTTAATGTTCTCGGCTACAGTCAAACAATAGTATATAGTCCTTCTCATAAAAAGCCGATCCACTCTTCATTTGAATTTCGATGACGATGGGTGGTAGGTCATCGGTGCACATGAAGTTAGGCAAATAAATAACATGTTACGGACGATTGTCGATATACTCGTTAAAGCTCACATGATACATGAAACCATCAATACTTTTCACTATATGCAGAAAGTTGAATCTTGCTCAATGTACTACATGCGGTGCCAGCACATTACGAAAAACTGAACGAAAAAAAATTTTCAACACCTCGCAGATTTCAAGGTTCAATATCTGTGAGAGGTTGAAATAAAATCGGGGGTCTCTGAAAAAAAGCTACTGATGAATGTTTATTTTTTGTAAAAGTGGGAGGTAATTAAAGATTGGCTCTGCTTTGGATGACACTCTCTATGGAGTTTGTCTCGAAATACTCGAAGCTCATTTTTCAACTCTCTATGGGCATCATCGTCTAGAAAGGACAAGACATTGTTAATGTGAAAGAGCTTTTCTTTCGCAGACAAGGTCACTTCCTTCTCTACTTTCTCAGTCTCCTCAGCTTCTTCCAGCGTTTGTGTCTCTTGAACCTCCGTGTTTTGTTCCAGGGGTACGTCAATTGTGTTATCCTCAGCTTGTGGTCTCACAGCTTCACGTTCATGTGTTTTTTGTAAGACTAGGTTATAGCGTTTTTGAAAGCGATGCTGCCAGCCATTGGAAAATTTAATTCGCTCGTTCTTGGGGATCTGCAACCTGGCCGCTATTTCTTCGCCAGTCTTTTTTATCATGTCCCACTTTATCTGGACGTTATTCGATTCTGCGTTCCGAATCCATAGCACCAGTTCCTCTTCCAGTTCCTACATTATCAATCATGAGTTATATGTATTAATTATTTTTTTTTTTTGCTTTTTACCGCATGAGCAGGACTACGCTTTCGTTTCTTCCACAAATCAGTATTGCTTTCTCCATCCTCTCGACCTCGTTTCAATAACTTTGAGATAGTTGTAATATGTGGGGATTTGGCCAACTTGAACTCTTCCTCAGCCCAGGCTGCCAGTTCTGCGTTAGTTAGCCCAGGATTATCACGTTTCCTGTCAAAAATCTTCTTTCTTTGGTCACCAGTGAGCGAGGTATATGATTGGGTCATTTTTTACTGAAAAATATTTTTTTTTTTGCTTGTATACTGCACGCTATTTTTATACGATCAGAATGTTGTGTACGTGAGTCACCGCCTAATAACAGCCAATAGTTGTAGGCAATGGTACTTTGTACTACAAGGGTACATTATTGGCCCCCAATATTGTCATCCCTCGCTTATTTCACGTCATTTTGCAGATCCTGTAGGTTGAAATTAACGGGGGCAGTGCATGAACTTTCTGTGCCTAGAGAAAGGGTGAGAAATCATCAAATATTCGCTGCAGTCTACCCATAAAAAAAACGGTAACTTTTGCGGCCATTCGAAGTCCATTTCATTTGCCGCACTTGTTTCAGTTGTGACAATTGACCGGAACGCATTGATCACCCTCCTTAGGAAATTTTAGGGTTCAAATGCGGCAAATTTTACGTTCATTGAAGTATCTATTTGCGCCATCATCAGAATCATGAAATTTTGCGTCTGTCACTAATTGAAGGATACTTACCATTTAGATCAAGGTAAAAGATTGGAAGTAGAAACACAAGCATGTGATATTAACAAGCTGAAAATGAGATCCCGTGTCTTGCCAGTGCACTGTAAGAATCTAAATCCTTGTTGAAAAGGAATCCGCATTTGTAGCGGCAATGAGGTTACTGGGGCATAAAAACGGCGGTGGCCGACCTTAACCATCCCACACGGATGTAGCTATTCTGAACATATTTTTTGCTGTCTTCACGTCACGTTGCCACAGTATCCGACAGTGATTGCAAACTGGGATAATGTGGTGACGAACGCCGTCGTGGGACGTAAACTTGCTCAGAGCATTGGAGTTGCAGCCATGACCTATCTGAAATTCATAAGATTTGTTAACTGGTTCATATATGATCCTGTTACCTTTGATGTTCGGAATTCATCTATTTTGATGGCTAGCAAATCGCCTCGACGTTCTCTGCTTTTTATCATTCTCCATAAAACCCCCGTGGCTCCAGCCTGATGTCTTTATACTTGTTTTTCGTTTTTCTGTCCATGCCGTCGCCAAAGATTATTAAGGACATCTTGTCTTTTGGCATTGCCTCCCACTTGGTGGGGGCCCAATGATGAAGGTCCTTTCCGTTGGGCAGGGTTGACCTCATTGCAGATATAGGAGGAGCAGGTCGGTCGGTTCTTCTGACATAACGTGTTAATAAAGTTAGAATCATCGTCATTTACTAACGGCCCAAGTATGCTTTCCTCCTCCTTCTTCCGTTCCTTTTTTCGTTCCTGATGACGGATCTTTCTGTTGCGTTTTGTGTTTTTACGTTTGGACCTGTTATACTTCTTTCCTCCATTAACCAACACATTGACGATCTCTTCGCGCTCTCGCTGCCCTCCTTGATAATTATGAAAACATTCCATGGTAGTCTTGGGCCCATAGACCTTAATAGCATGTTCATGTGCTGAAAAAAGTTATTCGACGTGGCTACGATATGATTCCGGCTCCGAGATCTTTGCAGTTGGGAACCTTCCCTCGATTGCATCGACACCGGATCTTTTCTTTTTTGTTTCTAGGACCTTCACCGAAGAGGTGAACCTGTATAAGGGTAATACACTTTGGTAGAACATCCTCGTATCTCGTGGGATTGAGTCCCATGGCCGTACGATGCTGTGAATAGTTGGGAAATCCCATGATCAACCGCACATACTTGAAAGTATCGCTCAATCTCGTCACTGGTGAAGTCTACTACACCGAGCTCTGTGTTGACAACCAGAAATTCTGAGAACAGATATAGACTGGTACCCCTGTACGCGCGTGTTCAATTATATAGCCGTTCACAAAAAGCCGAGCCCGACAGATTACATTGCGCAGAAAGTCGGAAAGATGCACAATCTGGCGATGAATACGCTCTTACTCTTGCTCGCAAATAATGGAGCCAAAAGGTATCTTCCGGGTAAATCGCTCATATTTCGGTCCGACAACTACTATGATCTTTTCTTTGATTGTTGTAACATGTCTGCGGCACTGTATGGATCGCGCACTAATGTGGTCTGTCGATCCACATGCACAAGGCTTCAGTACAACGTCTTCATTTCGTACAGCATGCGTTTCCTGTAAACGTCCTCGTTTCTTGGCTTCAGAATTTTCGATTTGTTCCCGTTCCGAGAGTTTCCGTTTTGTTGATACTTCAAAATTGTTATTATCAGCACCAACCTTGATAAACTAAGGACGTACCTCGATTTTTTGCAGAAGTATTTTCAGCACAAGCTTTAAATCTTTTGTTTGTATAGCCGCGTCCTCCACAATCTTTGCAGACGACTGTAGTAGGCTATTAAAATAAAGAATGTTTGGAGATGCTATTATATTGACCAGTTTTTTGCTCCTCTTCCTTCTTCTCTAGCTCGATCAGCTTCAGGAACTTTTTGTAATTGATGAAGGGATTCATGGGGCTAATTATCAATCCAAGAGAAGACTTCCAAGCATTTGTAAGAATTTTGAAGACTCTGCTAGGTCTTTAGCATTCCAAAAGGTTGGTTCCAGTAACTTCAAATAATCACAAAAACTTCAGAGTTTTTAGCAAAAGCTTAAAGATCTCTCAATTTTTTTTTATTTTAGGGATGTTCTTTAACGTATGCGTACGCAATAGTGGAGTATACTTCCTGTTCTAATGACATTTGTTTTCCTTGGTCTCGCCGATTCCAGACAAGCTATGATCAATCATATATCCAGTATAAATTATCTGTTTCCTTTGGAATAAAAGTTATTGTCACCTGTACAATGCAGGAGACTTGCAGACCCCGTCAGAGGAAAGCTCGATTTTGCTATCACCTTGCAGAGATTTCGAAGTCAGCGCAAATCACTGCTATTCGCCACCGCGAAATAACCTTTATCCAGCGCAAAGTACTATAGTGATGGAAAAATTAATAATGATATTTTTCCGCCAGGAGAAATCGCAACCAAATTTGTACGCATCCATTGTTTGCTCATTCTTGATGGAGGGTATCTGTAACATATGAGCTTTTGTATTTGTCAAAGACTGCAAAGTGTTCCAAACATCATGAGCAGATAAAGAATTTCATGCGTTGCACGACCTGCTTTTTTCACATGTATACTAGTTGCCTTCCGTTTCATACTACTGAAGGCAAAGCTCCAGCTTGTTATGTGTAGAAGAAGTGATCAAATAAATGAAATAGCTTCGTGAAAGATCGGCAGCTCCCCATCTCATCATGCATCCGAAACAGTGTAAACTGGCGAACAGCCAATGAAAATAGAACCTAGCAATAGTTCTTTTTGCTGTATGAACCCTGGGTGCTCTTCGCCAAGAGTAGGACAGAATTCATAGAATCGTGATGTTCAAGTTACTGAGTGCATTGTAGTTTAACAGCAAGTAGCTTTCTTAGCGGGCTTTACTCGCTCATGATCAACCTTACCTTCTGTGATTCACCGGTAATAAGCATGTCAAAGTTAACAGGACTTCAACTACATAGCTGTAACAAAGGCTCCATGCCACAGGTATACGGTACTTCCAGTTCTTGTTTACGCATAACAATTGTAGCACGTCCTGCAATGTTGTTTACTATGAATAGGACCTTTTTGTGTCAAACCATAAGTTGGCGCAAAAATTATTTCCAAGCGGCGCAAAACACTGCAAAAAAAAAAAAAAAGATCAGAAGCAAGTCCAATTCAATGTCTTTTTCTCTCTCACCTTCTTCATTGTCTTCCTACACTATGAGCAATTCGGACGCTATACAACGTACTAAGTCAAATAAAACGTTTGCGTCTGCAACCCACTACTATTCGTTGGACTCTTTTCCTGAGGATCAGTTACGCGGCGAAAGTGAGTCAAGTATTGGAATGAAGCGTAAACATACCCAGATCACTTCAATCCCAACAAGTGATACCCATGAGAACCTGACAAGTGCCTCAACATCCAATGAACAGAAAAATGGATCAGTGAAAGAGGGGAAGAGTTCGAAAACGTATACCACGGAATTTGTACCTGACCCTCCAGACTGGGAACAGCATAGCAACGCATGGGCCTATCTACAAAGTTTGAATCCGTTGTATAAATCAGGATACTTGGATCGCCAGAGTGCAGATGCAAATGGAAGAACGGGATATCTTCTTGGTCGACGCGCTAATTGTGATTTCACGTATGAGAGAGCGAGGCAGCGACGGCTGGATTTTATTTCATTTATCTAATATAATATTTTGTAGCTTTACCCAAAGAGAAATTAGTAACTCACATTGCTTAATTTATATGGCAAGTGGAAGTTATCTTCAGCATGATAATGACCCTTTTTTTTAATACACATACCAGGAAACCGGCACAGACGGACAACGAAAAGGAATATGTATCTATCTGGAAGATCTCAGGTACGTGAAAAAGATCAGCGATTTTTGACACCAAACCCATGTGATCCCGAGACAGTTTTAATGGAACATTTGTAAATGGAAAACTGGTTGGGCGTGGTCAGAGGGTCTTGTTAAAGTCTGGTGATCGTGTTCAACTCTATCGTCGCGAATCCTTAGCAGAAAATGATACTCGTCATTTATGTATGTGCATTTGTGTTGATTGTGTCCAATGCTAACGCTTCATAAGTCTATCGAGTTGTTCTTCCTACGCAGTTTGAAGTCAGCGTATGTATCACACAGAGAACAGTTTGCAGAAGCTCAAATATGCTTGCAGACATTCCGTGAAGATCATATTATTGGTCGCATTCTTGGAAAAGGTAATTTTGCTGCGGTTTATGAGGCCGAACGGAAAAGTACTGGAAAAAAGGTGGCTGTGAAAGTCATCAGCAAAAGTCGTTTTGATCGCAAGCCAAAACTTCTGCCATCCATCATTGAAGAGATTGGCATTTTGATGTCGCTTGATGCTCATGTAAATCGAAGTGCCCAGAATATCACTAGCTCATTATACTGTAGCCTGGAGTCATTCAAATCGAAAAAGTTTACAACGAACCTAAGCATATCTATGTGGTGCTGGAATAGTAAGTAAAATGTTTGATAAAATGTAGCATGCTCCAACCATGTGAATACAGTGCAAAAGGAGGAGAGCTATTTGACCGTATTGTCGATCGCAAACATTTATCGGAAGCAGAGACCCGTTTTGTTTTCTGGCAACTCTTTTCAGCTATACAGGTACTATTCGTTTCTAATTTAGCTTGACTGACAACACATGCAGTTTCTTCATTGCCGCGGAATTATTCACAGAGACTTGAAACCAGAAAATGGTAGATCTCAATTGACTTGAGCGGATGATACTTAATTTTTTTTCAAAAAAGTACTACTAGCTGATGAAGGCAGTCTGCATGTCAAAATTACAGATTTCGGTCTTGCAAAGTTTCAACGAGGTGGCAATTCACTAGGAAGTCAATGTGGAACACCAAATTACGGTTAGATGGCATCGCTCTGAAAATAGAGCTAACTCGTACGATGCATAGTTGCTCCGGAAATTCTGGATCCTGCAGGAACGAGAGCTTACGGAAAGGCTTGTGATCTCTGGAGTTTAGGTGTGATTTTGTATATATGTCTATGTGGGTTCCCCCCGTTCAACGGTAGGTAAACAAGGTAAGGCGATATGGCAATTCTAACCATTCATTCCAGAGGAACTGGCACCCCCACCTATGAAACAACAGATTCGCGAGGGTATTTACGACTTTCCATCTCCTTACTGGGATGATATCTCTCCACAAGGTGAGATGTTTGTATGAAGCAGGCAATATAATGTTAGCTAAATATTGGAACTAGCCAAGGACTTGGTTCGAGGCCTTTTAACTGTGAACCCTAAAAAGCGTCTCTCGGTAGAACAAGCTATGGTATGTTAAAAACATGTAGAAAATCGTAATAACAAACGTTTTGAAGGAACATGAATGGATGAAAATGGACGTAAGTTAGGACTATAATCTATGGTTTAAACGATTGTCTCACGATCGAGCTACAGAAAGAATCGATGGACATGATGCGAGCAACACTGGATCAAGATGTAGTGAATGCTGTAACAAAGACCGATGAGGAGCCACTTTCTACATTACTGGCCTCATCCACCTGGGAACTCGACGACTTCGGCGCTGACATTTGAAAACATGTCCTTTGGCCTATCTATTTTTCGTCTTTTTGTTCTATGTTTAAATTAAAATGCAGTATGTACCGATTTGTGCCACTTTGTTACGAGCAGGTCTTAGGAAACAAGAAAAGCACAACACTGGATCAACACTTGGCACTCGAAAAAGTGAAAAAGCTCATAGGTTTCTGATATTGGGTAACAATTGGCTTCTCCCATTACTTAAAGACTGTACAAAAGGATAAAAAGCTCAATAAATCATACACCTATGCCGTTGGTACGTGTTTAAGATATGACACAAGGATTTTTTTCTTCCGTTGGCGGATTGTTGGCTTTTTCGATCGATGCAATCAACAAATCAAAGATTTTGGCTGTATCCTATTTTTAGCAAGACGGACAGTGGATGCCATAAACTTACCAACATTCTCGTTGTGTTTAGCAGACGTCTCCACCGTAGGGCATCCCCATTGTTGCGCTAATTCTTTTCCTTCCTGTAGCGATACTTGCCTGTAGGATGATGAGATCATTCCATGTCAACTAGCTCCTCGGATTACCTTTGAATATTCAAGTCAGACTTGTTTCCCACGACAACGCATGGTACATTTTCGAGACCCGTAAAATCTAGAATCTTATCGCGAATAATCTTGATCATATCAAAGCTTGAACGGGATGCTATGGAATACACTAAGACATATCCATGTACACTTGATGCATGATGGGACGACAAAATCGAGTATTCATCCTGTGTGGCCAATTGCCGGGTTTAGTTTTTTGGTTTCATTATTCAACATACTATACCTGACCCGCTGTATCCATAATTTCAACAACGTACTCTGATTTTTTTGAAGAAGAAAAGAATAGACAAGGTCAAAGCCAAATAATACTTTCAGCTACCATTTTACCATGACCACGGTATTTGATGGTCTTTGTGAATGTATTTTCAATTGTAGGGTAGTAGCTGTCGACGAAATGGTTCTCGCAGAATTGTATGACAAGCGACGATTTACCTAAGACATTACTTCAACACCAAACATAATGCTACATTTTCTTTACCAACAGCTCGCGAACCGAGCACAGCAATTCTTCTGGCCTTGGCTTGGTTAGACATGTCGAAACAAGAGGTGAATTCGCTGTTCCAATTGCGGCAAAAGAATCAAATAACGTCACGTTTTTGCATCTCATTTTGTGTTGGCTTCAAACGAACTTTGCAGAGGGAAGTAATTTTTTTTTCATCTAACGCTAAGTTTTGCGTACTGTGTTTCTTTTATGATACATTAGAGATAGTTTTTTTTATCTGACACGAAAAGTATTTTATGGTAACGTGATGTGATGGTGTCTTAAGAAAAAGATAGGTTTTCGACTCTATTCCTCACGCATTTCCCAGTAGGCACTTTGGTTGCTTATATATACAAGCACATTCATATCTGTTTATTTTTCGTTTAAACCGCGTAACCTCCTGTATCAAATATGGTGTAACCTATTGTTCGTCACTAAAGTAAATGAATGTTGTCACACCCAGAATCGGTAGCCTTCCGCCAACGACAGTTTATGTGGACTAACGTCGCTCCTCTTTCTCAGCAAGAAATAATCCTTTACATAACGCGTAGTCACTTGCAAAAACATGCAGACCCACAGACTTCACATCATGTCAAACCCTGCAAACTGTTGGCATTGCCACTGGCTCCAACCGTAAAAAGCCCTTTTTGTACGTCAGCATCTAGCAGAATAGGGGGTAGCGTGGTTCCTACCGTCCGACAGAATCACTGTAGTAAGAATCTGTATCTTTATCCAGTGCTAACCATTAATAAGTCTCATATGCTGCTCGAACAGATCTTGCGTTTATCTGAGAGTCGATGTCATGAAATTAAAATTTTTCACTGCTTAGTTGATAGATATGTAGTCTGACATTTCACGAATTAAGAACCTATTTAAAGCAGCGTAAAGGATCCATTTTCAATACGTAATATTCGTGATATGACAACAAGTAAAGAACATGGTGAGGGACTGCACATAAGCGCAACATCGTACATTTGCTTACTGCGCGGTTCTAGAAAGAAAAGTCAGCGACTGCAACATTTCTTTTGAAAAATTCTCGCAATTAGATATCAGTCAAAAATTCTTTTACATTACCAGAAACGTCGTCTCTATTATGAAGAAAATGACACGAAAACAAAGAACGGCGATTCAAGAAAAAAGGCAATGCTGGTGCTCATTTTCAATGGTACCGCAGTAAAATATATATTTTTGTTTAACTAGTTATCTCTCCTCTATGCTTGAATCCTGAGAATTTTTACTAATATCGCTTGCATTTCATGGTTTCAAATGCGGTGGCACGGGGAGGTCATATTGTTACACTGAACTATGTTAGACGCTAAGCAGTACAAAGTTTTGGCAGAATTTCCCTTCGGAGTTGAGGATTAGCGGCACTTCACCTTCGTCTCTTCAAAACGTTCCAATCATCAATTAAAAAATTCCCCTGCTTTGATTAAAAATGTTGACTTTTGAAAAGATCAGGAATAACTACATATCCGTGTTTCACGTCAGGCTAGCAAGAAGTCGCGATGGACATAGGCATCTATTCTCTTGAGGAAGTCACTGTGTCATCGTGTGGAAATTGATGTTGCATCTCAGCATCGCTATCCATGACGGGTCTATGCACACCGCATGGATCAGGCTAAACTCGCTGTGACATCTGTAGGTGAATATTGCAAGAGTGAAATAGGACTTTTAGATATGAAATCTTCGTTGACAGTAGTTGCGTTTCTAGGAGTACTTTTGTGAAATTGACGTTTTATTGTCTGAGAGTTACACATGGCGTTTCCTACTATACGCCTACAAATAGTCAAGCTTATTTGTGTAAATGGTGACATTTTGTTTATGTGGGATAGACCTGAAACGTGCACAGAGACAATGGTCAGTAATAGTTGTCATGCAAGCTAAAGAGTACAGTAGAATGTGCAACTCTTTTGCGTGTACCAAAGCTGCTTTCTAACGATTTCATTGGAAGGAACAGAGTTGCAGGACAGCATCTACCCCAAGCAATGCCGCATTCTCGCTACGAACTGGCTATCTATCTATGCTTTTGCTCAATGCCCACATTACGTAAAGATTATTTGATTGGCAGCCGCACCAAGATATAATCAGCGGTACGCAAACTCATCTAAACCAGCCCACTGGTAATAGCTGTATATCACTGCCAGCTTGCCTATCCGTGTCAATCTGGAAACACTTCTCGGACTCTGCCACGCGACTAATTTTTTTTTTTTAGAAAAATATTACCACCCCCATGCTCAACGCTAAAAACGAGCACAGACATCGTGAATTAGTCTCGAGTCATTGCAGTACAACTGCAGCTACTGAATGTCTTTGATCAAGTCCATGTGATGCTAGATCATGCAGCTGACACAGGCCTGTTGGTGGTATCAGGATTGATCAATACTGTGTATCGATTTAAGGAAATGAGTAGACTGTTTTCGAGACAGGCACTGAGATTGGCAACAATGAACGCGCATAAATGGGGGGAAACAAAGGCAAGTAGGGAGTCAATTTTTTTTAAAAAAAAAATTACAGAAAAGTTCTACGACCTGGCAATATGCCTTTGGTGGTGCAAAAATGCTCTAATCACCGGCGTCGTTTAGTACCCGCAATAGCTCGGCTTTTCATGAATAGAGCGAAAAGAGGAAGAGTTTGGGCTATACCATAGAATATGAACAGTGGCACTATCTAACCGGCACACAACTTACTAGACTTAAATCTAGATGTGAACGTGCATAGCGTTGTCCGCATCTGCCGAATGATCAGCCCCTACGATGATTCTGCACAGGCACTTGGGTCTTACACAAAGAAAAGTCAAGAGCGCCAATCATTACTTTTCCTTGCTAAAGAAGCACTACCATTCCCACAGGAATCGCGATTTTTGTTTGCATTGTTCACAAACTTAGTGACTCGCCAAAAATTGTACTGACTGGTCAGAAATCCTGCCAAGCTCCCTAGACAACCGGCCATGCGAGGGGCAAGTTCGGAGTGGTAAAATAGTGTTTCAAATGACTCCGAAAAATGAGAAGAATGAAAAACTCCACCTTTTTCCTTTTTACTTGCACTTTATGAAAAGCAGTCTTTTGGGCGTAGTTCTTTTACCATCGGTTGCGCTAGCAACGTTTTTATGGCCAGTTCCTCAATCCGTTCAATGGGGCCAGACGGATTTAAACCTAGCTGTTAGTTCCTTCTCTGTAGAAATCATGTTGTATTGATCAATTTGCCAGAAATCGTTTCATATTCTTGGTCCGAATATACCTGAGCTACAGGAAGCAATTAAGCGTTACTCCGATATTATTACGGAAGAACGATGGGTGCCGGTAAGAACTTTCAACAACATACAGACAACACACAAGTTGGAGCTGATGGATTTAATTGCATTAAGGTTCACAGTCCGCTCGGGAAAGTGAGCAGGATTTCTGTGGCACCCGTCTCCTTGTCCACTCTTACTGTCTCCATTTCGGATCCTACCGCAGAACTTGAGTTTGGGGTTGATGAATCCTACCTTATTGATATCACGAAAGACGCGACTGCCACTCTGCAAGCCAAAACAACCTGGGGAGCGTTGCGAGGTCTGGAAACCTTTTCCCAGTTGGTCCAAAGCCGTACAGAAAAGGATGAAGACGACGACGACGAAAACGATGACAATGAAGATGAGGATGAGGATAGCTTTGAAGGATTATTTATTCCACGGGTACCGATACAGATCAGAGACGCTCCTCGATTTTCTCATAGAGGAGTAATGCTCGGTAAAGTTTGGGTTCAAGAAAATCTATTACTGACTTTTGTGTGCATGTCAGACACGTCAAGAAATTATTTTCCTGTCAGTGCTATCTTACGCACACTAGATGCTATGGCATACAATAAGCTAAATGTAAGTGGATCTATGTATGTTTGAACGTGTATCTAAAAGAAATATGGCTAGGTATTCCATTGGCATATTACCGATTCGCATAGCTTCCCAATTCAACTTGACTCGATGAAAGATTTAGCTCGTCGTGGTGCTTACACACTGCATGGAAAACAGTTGGTATATACCAAGAAGGACATCCAACGAATCATTAAGTACGCTCGAGCACGTGGTATTCGCGTTATTCCAGAGATTGACATGGTAAACAGAAAATGAGACACTATATTATACCTAATTTTGCTATGACAGCCTGCACATACAGGATCTTGGGCAGCAGCATATCCAGATATCGTGTAAGGTGCATCTTTTGTAGAAACTTTCTAGATTAATGCTCAAATACAACAGTACATGTGCAAATCAGCATTACCTCGGTGCAGGTGGCATTTGGGCTACCCATATTGCAGTCGAGCCAGGCACGGGACAACTGAATCCTATCAAGGACAGGACTTATTCGGCTATTCGTCAGGTTATTAAAGATGTTTCTGATCTTTTCCCTGACGAATGGTTCCATGGCGGTGGTGATGAGCCCGTGTATTCATGCTGGGAGCAGGATCCTGAAGTACGAGCCTATATGAAAGAGCATAACGTTACCGGAAGTGAACTATTACATATGTTCCTTAAGAAAGAAATAAGCTACATACAAAAAAATGAGAAGCGGCCTGTGCTATGGGAGGGCAAGTAACAGAAAAGAAAATCACGGCAATTAATTCGAGTGTTATACTGACCGTCTCCCAGACTCTGTTACTAACGTTCATTTGCCAATTCCGAAAAATGTGGTACTCCAAGTCTGGACAAACCCAACACAATGGGCGGTAAAGCAAGGATACCAAATCATTGCATCGAATGCGAACTTTTGGTATCTTGATTGTGGTCACGGAGGATGGGTGTAAGATTTTATTTTGGATACTTGGGGTGTGAGTTAAGCTAATATCGACATAGCGGCAACGACACATCGTATGATGAACAGACTGTACCGCATGTTCCGCAAGAAGTATCACACGTCTTGGAGCAATATGATCTAAACGACAACTATAATCCTACTAACTGGGGCGGACCAGGTGGCGATTGGTGCAGGTATGCGGTTACATTTTCTTCCCATTTGTCTAATGGTACAAATTCCAAGTCCTTTCAAGTCCTGGCAACGTGTATACAGCTACGATCTCACATTTAACCTGACTAAGGTCGAAGCAGAAAATGTTTTGGGAGGCGAAGTTGCCCTGTGGAGCGAGCAAGTTGATGAGATTTCTTTAGATACTCGGCTGTGGTAAGATACAATGACAAACATGTAAAATTGTTAAAAGCGGAAAAGGCCGCGTTCTTCTGCAGCTGCAGAAATCCTTTGGTCAGGTCGTTATGACGAAAATGACAAGAAACGGGATATTGGGGATGCCATGCCCCGTATATTTGATTGGCGATATCGTATGGTGAGACGTGGAATACGTGCAGAAGCGTTACAGCCTTTGTGGTGGTAAGTTGGACAGACTTCTTCTCTTGAATTTATCTCCTTACATGTTTAAGTGGCCAAAACCCTCACATGTGTGATGCTGCATTGCCTAAAAAGTAAGTGAAAAAGTTACACAGACACATACATCAATTACTGAACATTCATGATAGACCTGCAATCTCTTTGGAAGACGGTCACCACATTACATTAGCAGGAGTATCTATCACTGTGCACTAGGATTTTTTTTTGATGCAGTAGTTTTATTCATCTATTATGCCAGCGAATAAATAAAATAAAAACGGAAGATGATTGGCATCAAAACAAATCAAAATTTTGATTTTAGAGATATTAAAGCGCAGAAAAGACGTGGGACGGACGGGATAGTTACGATATTGAAAAAATTGATGCATGATGCGTTGTTATGAGGTTTCATTGCTGCATCCTCTTAGATGCCCTTCGTTGGAGCTCTACATGTTTCATATAGTCCTACAAAAATGTTGGTAAATCAACATCAAATCTTGATCTAGACTTACCTTGAATTTAAACGTTGAATCTTGTCGAACAAATGGATGGCAAAGTAGCTCAGCAGCTGTAGGACGTTCTACAGGGTTGCTGTATCATTTCACTCACTTGTTAGCCAAATACAAATTAGCATGCATATTCCTTACATGATGAAACATTGTTTGAGGAAATCCTGCGCTTGTTCTGAAAGGTCCTCGGGGATTGGTGGTGCTTGATATTTTCCGAGCTGCGTATATGTTTGTCAATAACACTAAACGGGCTTAATAGCAAGAGGTTTACCTTGTACAGCGCTGCTAGCATATTTAAATCCAGCCATGGATGTTTGCCGCTCAACATCTCAATGACTGTACAACCCATGCTCCTATGCACCGATCATCTTTGAGAATTCTGTTTTCTTATTTGTGATGCCTTACCAGATATCAATTTTTGCACTGTAGTTAGTTCCAGTGACCACTTCAGGTGCCATCCAGAACACAGTACCTGGTATCAACACGGATTAGTCTCTTTGATTCATCGAACAACGTCTTTCCCATACCTCGCATAACGGAGTTCTGTGAATTTGGATCATATGCCTTATCTTGGCCACCAGGTTTAGACAATCCAAAGTCAGTGATTTTGCAGATGCCATCGTGGTCCAGTAGAATGTTGCCTGCTTTGATGTCCTGTCACGACAGCAATGATTAGCATCCGTTACGTATACGCCGAAGGTATCACCACTCACTCGATGTAGGATATTTCGGTCATGTAGGTACTCCAAGCCAAGCAGGATTTGTCGTGTAAAGTGTCGTACAAGTTTTTCTTCAAACTTCCCGCTCTTACTCAACATACTAGCAATACTACCGCCAGGAACGTATTCTAAGAAGATGTACAGATAGCCTTCATCTTCGTCTGCATCGTAGCCAAGGTACTGAACAATATTGTCATGGTTTAAGGGGGCTAGTAGAGTGACTTCGCGATAAATTGCATCCACCTGTTCACGCAGTTCAGGATTGGCTCGATCCGCCTTCGTGATTGGCAGGTCGACCTGTTTTCCCGCAATCCATTCACCAGTTGCTACGTTCAAAACGTGATATACTCTTCCAAATGAGCCTTTTCCGATGAGTTCACCACGCATCCACTGCATCTTCGTTGGCTCTGTATCAAAATAAGTACCGGCACCTATTTTTTCTTTTTTATCTGCTTTGTTTTACCTGGGAATTCGCCTGGCAAAGGAGGAGCATGGGCCACTCTTTCTACTGCCATTCCAGGTTTCACCTGCTGCACTTTGCGTCCCCACATCTTGGTACTTTTACGCCGCAAGATTTGGTTTACTTTAATCACATTAAAGGCTTGCTTCCAATTACGATGTGCCTCGTTTGCCACAATTCTCACTGATTTTTTACGACCTGGGAGACGTCTTGGTGGTGAAGCTGAAGACGCTGACGTTGACGTTGACGTTGAAGTTGATGTGGATGTGGATGTGGATGTAGTAGATGGTAAAGGTGGTACTTCCAATATTTCTTCATCCAGATCGTGTCCTGGGAGATACTTGTCGATATCTCGGTAAAGTTTTTCAAAGGTTGGACGTTCAGCCCAGTCGTTGTACTCGCTATCAGAGGGATCCTGAAGGGATATAGGAGAAGCGGTGCTGACAGACGACTGAGGCGTTCGTGGTTCACCACGTAATGTATGTGGAGATGATTGGGACCGGCCAGAGGGAGGACCAGGAGAAGGTGCTGATGGAATTTGGATATGAAGACGGTTGTTCTGTTTTTTGTAACTCGAATCATGCAAAGTCAATCTCTCCACTTCTTCGTCAACAAGAGTGGTGCCAGCGTGGGATAGGTAGGATACTTCGTCATTATATTCTCCCGATACAGATTGCTCCTCAATTGGCCACAAGTGAGAACCTGAAGATCGACTAGAGGCCAATACACTTGCCTGTGTTGGTGTGATGCTTCCTTCTTCAGGATGTGGATTACCAGGAGGAACAGCCCATAGAGCGACAGATGGAGTAACGGTTCTAGCGCTACCAGGCGTTTCAGCGTAAGAGCCATCCGTTTTCTCTGACAAAGAGGACTGAGGACGAGGGGGAACAGCCCAAAGGGAGAAGGAGGGTATGGGTTCATTTGCTGACCCTACGGTTTTCTCAGATGAGGTGGATTGAGGACGAGGAGGAACAGCCCACAGAGACGAAGACGAAACCGTCTCATTTGCTGATCCTGCACTTTTCTCGGAACAGGTAGACTGAGGACGGGGAGGAACAGCCCAGAGGGAAACGGAGGAAAGAGTATCATTTGCTGATCCGGTGCTTTTCTCCGAAGAGGTGGATTGAGGGCGAGACATTGATTGAAGTGCTGGTGTTGATTTTGAAGCTACAGGTACACCAACGAAGGTTTCACTTGTCTTACTCGATAAACTGGGCTGTAGTCGAGGCGGCGCAGCCCACATTGAATCGGGAGCCTTTACTCTTTCTGCCCCTGTCATGTGAGATGAAACAATCCAGGACTCAGTTGGTCCAGAGCTGGACGGGGTTGTTGCTTGATCAGATGATGTCGAATGCTCTGTTGACGCTGTACTTCTTCCAGACGACCGCTTGTAATGTTTTTCGAAGTAACCGCTGTCATCCTTGTACTCGTCTGCGGGTGTGCCTAATGTACGCTGCGGTTCAGTATACGGCGAGCCATCTAGCTGTGGCACAGGCGGATCTGATAATTGGAAGCCGTTCACTGTGGCAACTGGACTAGCCCGCTCTGATACATATCCAGCGGTGCGTGATGGTGGAGGCGTATACGTATCAGCGTAAGGAGGTTGCCAAGTGGTTTGTGTCGGCGAGCTATCGGTCGGTACGTAGTACGGTTGTGTAATATGATATCCAGGTCTACTTTAAAGTATAAGCTTTTGATCACCAAAAAAAAAAAAAACCTTTTTGGATAAGATGACGTTTTCGGTGGTTGTATGTCTATTGCTTTTACCAAAATTCGTTTCGTCATAATGTCATCTGAGCTTCGGCAAACACGTAAAAGCTCGTCGTCAGATAAAGCAATGTCTAGCCATTTTATGTCAGAAATCTTTCCACAAGCAACATTCGGGTTTTACCTGGACGATTGCCATTATCATGAAAAAACTGGTAACTTTCATACCCGCCTTCCAAGCTCATTTTTTTTAATATCAAATACTTGATATGCTGGGCATCATTTGTATCGTTTACAATCAATCGGAAAAGCATTTCCGAATCTTTGGTCACCTGGATTGGATGCTCGTGCGATTGAGGCGCTATCACTGGTGGTTGTGAGGGAGGGGGAGGAGGAGGGACGGATGTTACTGGAACTCTGGTGCCTGCCATTTTCCATCCTCGCTCCGGATCGTTGGAATACCTAGGACTGTTCGGGCTACGCATCCAGTCACCAGGACTGGCGACGGTTGTACTGACGTTGTTATTGCCGGTTGGATACCGCCCGTTGTTTAACGGAATAGTAGGCATGTGTGGATGCATTGGTCTCCCCCTGGACATGGATGAAAAGGGTATGAACTGTGGCACCTGGATGCCCTGAATAAGACTCGGGATCTCGGCTGAATAAGAAGAGGTACGAGTGGGAATTGGGGGCATTTGACCTTTATAGTCGTGCTCGGTTGCACCATGTTGCTGTTGTCGAGTTGTATTCGCATAGTAAGGGCCTTGCATCCGAGGTGGAGTCGCTGGGAATGGTCTTGCCTGCATACGCTGATAACCCGTTGTATCCAGAGTGTCTCGAAGTAGACGCTCATTATTCAGGGCAGTAGAAGCTGCAGCCGTATCCTCCTATCTATCTGTCAGCTTCATACTACTCTGCGTGAACTAATGCAGCAGTCCATTCGAAAGACTCACATATTTTGATATAGGAATCGGTTTTGTTGACTGAATGCGATGATATATCGATTGTTTTAGCTCATCTTGGGATCCCGGCAACAGATCATTCAAATCGTTCATCGTTAAGTCAAGAAATTGTTGACCATGAACATTATGTTCTAATAATTCAAAGTTCGTAATGGTTAACTAAAATGTTCATTTTTCATTGTACTTACCTTTAAAAATACATGCAAACTGGGCCCATCCGTTGTCTTCTAACCAGGTTGTAACTTTCTCTATGGGCCATTCTTCTTCACTAGGGCGACTTTTTTCACGAAACAAATGTACTTGTTGGTTCATGCTGAGTCCGCCTTCTATTGCCATTCTAGGCTAGAAAACTTATTGTCTTTTTTTCTTTTTTTTCTTTTCTTTTTCTTTTTTTGCCAACGAGGGCAGGCTCGTTCTGAAAGGGAATTGTTCTTCGGACACCTATAACGAAGTCACGTCACAGCGGCCCGAGTGGACACGTGGAATACGCCGAATTTTTGATCCGCGAAGTCAATTCTTGGCTGGTTATTGAATCAGTTTTTACGCTTTACACCTTTTTCCCTTTGCGCCAAAGGGTTTTTTCTCTTATCTCTACATTCATTTGCGACTGGGATAGAGCAGACATACTGAAATGGCGCCGCGCTCACGGCCATAATAAAATCTACTCTTTCACCCAATTTTTACATTAGTCTAAACAAATTTTGCGTTCATGGAGTGCCAAGCTTGCGCTAAGGAAGAAATTAATATGCGCCATCAATTAAAACCGTAAAACTTACTTGAACTTGGTCCTTCAGCGGACACAGAATTTGTTCAGAGCAGCATAAAAATTCATTCATGGTTAATGCCTCTTGTACTTGAATGTTGTCTTCTTTACCACCGAGGCGCATTTCCATCCATTGAAGGAAGCCTCGCCCGCACCTTGACGGTGTTGCAGGTAGGAGATTGAAATGGCAGAAGCCATTTTGTGTTTAACGACCGTGATGGCCTAAACAATATATCGACAGGCATGAGTTATCTTTTGTTTATAGTCAATCCCAGTACGTATTGGGGACGTTTTTATAAAAAACAGAGCCGAAGAAAAAAGAAAAAGAATAGCCTTCCTTTTTAAATGGTTGATTTTTTTTTTTTTTTTTTTGGCTGGAACATCTTCTTATCTAGAAGCGCAATGGACCAAATCCATGTTTCAGGCCCATTCTAATATACGCAAAAAATTGCTACTTCCTACGTAAAGTCCATTTAGAGCCAACGCAGAAGTAATATGCATTGTCCCGCAAAACATTTTAACCAACCGCGCAAAGACGTCAATGCCTATGCGTAAATAAATAGAAAAAACACCGTATTTAACGTATTTGAGCACAGAGCTATGTAAGTATACCTGCTCTATCCCAGTGAATCAAGGAGGGGAGGGAAAAAAAACCTTGGTAGAGAGCACAAATGTCTGTGTAAAAATTAGTATATGCGTGAACATTCAGTTTAAAAAAACAGCAATTCCCAAACTCACAACCAAAACTGATGCAGTAAAGACCAAGACAGTTAACATTTGTACCTTAACTACTGGTGCGTAGTTTTAAAAACTCTCGAATTAGACAGATACAAGAGCATCATAATGTACGTTAAAAAGCAAACCTCGGTTACTCGAGTATAGTGTTGTATTTAAGATTGCGATCTATGGGTTTTGATTACAAGATGGCAAGCATCAATGCTGTATACGGCTTTCTCAGAACATTATATTTGATCTTCTTTATTCACCTTTGTGCCACCTCTTCGGGGTACAATTTACATATACTGTAAACGATATATGATCATAAAAAATTATCTTGGTGAAAAGCGGCCATCACAGAGTGAATACGATGAAGCCAATTCTTCTTCGTGGCGTTTCATGGCACTTTACTCATTTCTCTACAAAGAAGTCATGTTCGTCGCTTGAGAGAGGAAGAAAAGAGGATAAGATGAGAAGAAAAAGCTTGAAATCATGTTGCCCCGCTTTTGTTGCAGTAAAAAAAAAAACAATGCCAGTCACCATAGGTACACGATATCTTTCTGTACAGGTTGCAACGCGTAATGGGGCACAAAAAGTCTGCTCAACAGTCACCAGCATCCGTACGCTTTCTTCGATTGGCAATATTAGTATCATGAGTAGATCTGTGTGCTTGCTGCCTTACTGTTAGTATGTCCTTGGCAAACGTTATCTCATGGTTTTTCTCTGTCTCTTAGACGTAATTCGGCCCTTGTCATTGTTGCCTTCTAGTTTACGCAACATATGCAGCTACATCTAGAATATTCATCCAGAACCGTTATGCGAAAGTTGACACAACTTAGAGTATATTTAGTTAAACAAACTTTCGCAAAATATGTATTTTGGCAGGTTCCACAAATTAACATGTAGAAAAAGGAACGCTTGTACAACTGTAATATGTTCCTTGGTGAGACCTTAGACCAGGCGTTTGGTCTAGCTACAGCAAAAAATAGACACAACATGTTATGGTCACGTTCCCACTTGTCTGGACTTGAAAGACGGCATCTACTCGACAAAACTTAATCTTTAAATTACAAGTAGATCATGTTGACCTCGGAAGACAGCTCTCAAGTGAAACAGACGGTGATATTGATGGGGGTTGATCACACACGCATATGTACGGTAAGACGCCGATTTATTGAAAAAAAGAGGTGGTGCTCTGTTCCCCATTACTGCATGGATTAAATTACTATGACGGAGATTGTATTTCGGATTACATGGCAAGAAATAGCATGCAGATCCTGTTCAAACACCACATGAATCAACATCGGCTTAGCATAAACTTTGTGGAACTCAAAAAGCACCTTTCTGAGCTCAAACCGATAAATTGATTGCACGCAATAACTCAGTTCCTTCTTTATTCCAATGAATCCCTACGACATCGAAAACAAGTTATCACTTAATGTAAGAAGCTGTGCCTATTCCTTAAATATTTATATCTGACATACTCGGAAGATCAAAGCGTTTTTAACGTATGGTGTTGCAAATCGATGCACGCGCTGCCTTCATTTTGATGGGTATACGGCTGAGTACTCCGCAATAGAGCTTGAACAAGGAAAGAATAGTATGCTAAGGCCTATTCATGAATATCCTTGCAACGAACCATTTGTGCAACGCACATGTACAAAGATTATCAGTACGGATACACTCATAAATAGCATATTGTTTGATGGTAGTCTTCACAGTCTTCCCCCTAAAACGTTTGCATATGACATTGCTGCTGAGATTGGCTGTCGCTCGCGTAACCACAATCAGACATCCGTTTCTAGCAGTACGGTCAAGTACAATGTTTCCTATATTTCCTGGGGTGAAGTATGGAATTGTTTAGATGTTTTATAACAATACAACTAATTAATGTCCTATCAGGTTCACCTTTCCTCGGAATTTGTCAAGGCAACTACTAGTTTTAGGGGAAGCTGTGCAAGAGGCTTTGAAAGAAGATACCAATAAGAAAAAGTATGATGCACTGCAAACTGTGTTTGGACGATTTGGTTACTGCTATCCATCCAGGATACTCCTAGGTACTAAAACTCTCTATCTGTGAGATTGAAACAATGATTTCTTGTCTTAGGTGGTGTGCTTGCTTGTAAGAAAAAGCTCTCAAAATTCGAGTGTAGAGCTGGAACAGAAGATCAACACAAAGAAGTCGACTGTACAGAAGTTGTAGCAGAAGACGTAACAAATGCAGTCAAAGACCATAGATACTGGAAAATCATAGGTATGTAGCTATGTATATATTTTATAGTTGCTAGATAAAGTTTATTTTAGGTGGAGATTCTGGTTTATTTTTCAAAGAAGGATTAGAAAATTGGAAGAAAACTACAAAGTCTGAACCAGCAATTATCCAGTTCAAGGATATGAAACCAGTATACAATATTCTAGAGGAAAAAGAACGTTCTCAAGTAAAAGAAGTATATGAAAAGGCATTTTCCGGCGACAATTTTGGCCAAGTAATAGACCTACAATACATGAAACATCCAAAAGTTACGAGCAAAAAAGCAAGAATCCACAAGGCGAGCTTGGGAAGACAAACAATCAGCAGAAGCGTGTGGGCCACGACAAAGGCGGTGCGTTGCATGAAAATTCAGTTTGTCGGGACGACAAGCTGGGAATGTATACAATGACAAAGATTTTATGGATAAAGAACTCGATAATCTTTCTGTGGGTCTGAGAGCGGCCGATCCCGAAAATAACGATGTCCAAAGAGCGCCGTATGGCATGTTCCTTTCTGATAGTGAGGCAGAAGAAGAATCGATAAAGCATCCAGAGGACACCGACAGTAATGAGAATTACATTGACCAAGAACACGGCAGCAATACTAGCACAAACAAAAAGGCTGTTGAGCAAGGAAACAAATACGCTCGACTTGGAGATATATATTATTTCGGGAAGGATGTACATAGGGACTACAAGGAAGCGTTTAAATGGTATCAAAAGGCAGCTGGTCATGGTAACACTGCTGCACACATAAAGCTTGGAAACATGTACATGTATGGCCAAGGTGTAGATCAGGATCATATCAAAGCGTTTGAGCAGTACATCATAGCAGCAGATCATGGAGATGCAGCTGCACAATACAGCCTTGGATTGATGTATCGATATGGACACGGCGTGGATGTCGATTATTCTAAAGCGGTTCAGTTGTACCGAAAAGCAGCAGATCAAGGATATGCATCTGCTCAGAACAATCTTGGATTGATATATCGATATGGATATGGTGTCAATGTTGATTATTCCAAAGCAGTTGAATGTTACCAAAAAGCCGCAAACCAGGGAAACATGTATGCGCAAAACAACCTTGGGCGATTGTACCAGTATGGAATAGGTGTCGATGTTAACTACATTGAAGCAATCGGATTTTACAAAAAAGCGGCAGATAAAGGAAATGCATCTGCGCAAAACAGCCTTGGACGGATGTACCAACATGGACGCGGTGTCACTGCTGATTACTCCAGAGCAGTTGAATTTTACCAGAAGGCAGCAAATCAAGGAAATGTATCCGCGCAACGCAGACTTGCAGGGATGTATTATAGCGGGAGAGGCGTTGATCAAGACTACACCAAGGCATTTGAATTGTATCAAAAAGCGGCAGATCAAGGAGATGCATTTGCACAAAACAATCTTGGTTGGATGTATCAGAATGGATTAGGTGTCAACGTCGACTACACCGAAGCAATTAGATTGTACAGAAAAGCTGTAGATCAAGGAAACGCGTATGGGCAGAACAGTCTTGGAAGGATGTATTTTCTCGGGTTTGGTGTAGATGTCAACCACTCCAAGGCAGTTGAATGGTACCAAAAAGCAGTAGACCAAGGAGATGCATCCGCGCAAAATAATCTTGGATTGATGTATCGATATGGGTATGGTGTCCGCGTTGACTACTCCAAAGCCATCGAATTGTACCAAAAAGCGGTAGACCAAGGAGACGCTCATGCGCAAAACAATCTTGGATGGATGTATCGATATGGATATGGCGTAGACGTCGACCATTCCAAAGCAATTGAACTGTTCAAAAAAGCAGCAGATGAAGGAAATGCACCAGCGCAAGAAAATCTTGGATGCATGTATCAGAATGGAATAGGTGTCAGCGCTGACTCCTCTAAAGCATTTGTGCTGTACAAAAAAGCGGCAGAACAAGGAATTGCATCTGCTCAGAAACATCTTGGGAATATGTATTTCAATGGTATAGGAGTTGGTAAAGACAACGCCAAAGCGACGGAATGGCTTAAAAAAGCAAAGGCTCAAGAAAGTATAGATCTACAGAACAATCTTAGTAGTAACTTGAAGAGACGGGGCTGCTAAAAACTACGCTTTTTCTTGTATGGAAAAAAAAATTTTTTTACGTGATCCTTGAATCTTAAATAAATAGAAGAGCACCTATGTCAGTATCTGTAAAGTGCTACAATAGAACGGTACTGAAGGTGTGATACATACTGTTGAGGTTTGACTGCGTTGTAACACCAATGGAAGCGAGAGCAAGACCTATTTCTTTCTTGAAAATGCACATGAGCGAAGCGATTGTGAACGAATGGGCCAAAAGGAGCGCCGATATCCGCTGTTCCCTGCTAATTTCCATTCCTCCTGGTCCCAAAGTTATGACTGAAGTGAACCTCAGTTAGAAAGATGTCTATTTTAGCTCCACCATCATCTTGCGTAACACTCGGATACAGGCAGCACTTAAATGCATTATGTCCTGACAACCTCCCCGTAAGAGTTATGAAATCCTCTTCGTATTTATTTTCCCGCTTATTGGTCGCTTTTTCACGAATTCTACTACAGAAATCAATTAAGAAAAATCTACAGAAGGATTCCCGAATACTATGGATGTTTTGCACCCATTTTCATTAAGCACGGTAACCATCCTGTAAATACTCTCACCGCCATACTCATAGAAACTGAAAGAAAAACAAGGTTTTAAAGCGTATACATCATGGCCCCGGTGCATAGACTAACTGAGTTTTCCGTCACCATAACCCCCTTGAAACAACCAAAACACACAAAAATGTACAAGCTAAACTTCAATGGTATTTATTGAATAACTTGCTTAGTTTTCGTAGATCAAGGAGTGAAGAGACTTGTTGCGCTCATAAGACTTGACACCACGGGGGAACCACAAAGCGATCTCACGCTCAGCAGATTCAACGGCGTCAGAACCGTGGCAGATGTTACGGCCCTGGAAAAAAAAAAGTCGTCAGCCAACCAGCCATAGCCTTTTGTGGCACGAGCACCACACGAAATAAAAAAAGTAAAAGAAAACAAAACTTACGACTTCAATGCAGAAGTCACCGCGGATGGTACCAGGGGCGCTGGCAAGAGGGTTGGTCTCACCCAACATCTTGCGGCCAACCTTGACAACATCCTTACCAGCCCAGACCATACCGACAACGGGGCCGGAGGACATGTACTCGATCAAGCTAGGGAAGAAACCCTTGCCCTTCAAGTCTTGGTACTGTAATAACAAAAATAAGAAAACAGACGTGGTATGTTTTTACGCGACTTACGTGCTCCTCAAGGAGTTCCTTAGTAGGGTGCAACAACTCAAGGGCAAGGAGCTGGTAACCACGCTGTTCAAAGCGCTTGATGATTTCACCAACAAGACCGCGCTCAACGCCTGATGATTGAAACTGCTTAAAAAATAGATCGTACACATATTTTCCACATACCGTCAGGCTTGACCATAATGTAAGTACGTTCCATGGCTGATAATTTACGTTTGAAAGGAGAAGAGCAAAAATTTTTCAAAAGCCTTGTTTATTAATGAGCTGAGCACGAAATAAAATTTTTTTGTTTGACCGGTCAACACCGGTGCCTGATTCAACAAATCCCAGCACGAAGCTCCCCTCGTTTAGAAAAACGCTGTGTATAGTATTCCTCCTCCAACTGTATCTTCTCATGTAGTATCGCCACTTTATCTGTCAACGCAAGGAACGTCTGATTTTGTGCTTGTATGATGTGCGCAATGTCTAAAAATATAACACGTTTGACATATTTGTGTAGAAATAATATAAAACATACCTTGAGGAGAACGAGTGCGGTTCTTTGTCCATGAATCGAGTGTCCGTTCAATTTCCTGAGATGTGTTACATATATGTATTTTTATCTACGGTTTACGCTTACCCAAATCGTTTTCTTGTATTCTTCCAGTCGTTCACTCATCTGATTAGCTAGTATGATAAAGTAACTGTACTGACGTTTTAGTGATTTGTTCGGTCATCTTATTTTTAAAAACATACTCATCGTCAGCACCATAACCAAATAACCATGGTGCCGTGCGTCCGGAATGTTTGCATGCTTCAATAATAGCACTTCCGTCTGCAGCATGCCGGAGTTGTTCCTGGACAGTATCGAAGAGTCTCCCTGTTGCCTCTTTGTGTCCCTTTAGCTGACTTGATAGAGCGTTTAGTCGCTATATATGTTATATGACGTTAAAAATTTTGCTTAAGAACTATATATCCGATGACTTACCTGTGATAAAGATTCTATATCAGTTCTTGCCTTCTCCATAGACTCTGCATGACGAGATGTGCTTTGTTTTAGAAGATATTGACATCGCTGACTTTCTCCTCGAATGTACACGTCAAGATCGTTTAGTTCTTTTTGAGCGGCTTCTGGTAATTCTGCAAATCTCGTTTCTGGCAGAATATTGTCAATTCGGAAATTGGTATTTACAATAATCTTATTTTCTCTAAACCCAGAATGAGTGCAATCCAACTTATATTTAATATGGAACTTACAATAGCCCTTGCATCGCTGGTGGGATCACTGTCGCGTGAATTTGAGTGGGTTGTACTGTGGAGATCTGCGTCAGCTCTTGTATAATTTTATCCAGTGAGAAAGGATTAGGTTTAGATGCTGGTGCAATAGTTGGTGCAGCAGTTGTTGCAGCAGAAAATGTAAACGCGCCTGTGCTAGTTGGGGCTGGAGCGCTTGTAGTAGAAGTAGTAGTAGTGGAGACAGTGGTAGCTGCTGTTGGTGTAGCTGTCTTGATTTCTCCATCTTTTTTCTCACTAGGTGTCCCAAACGAAAAGGTTGAAGGAGACAGTGTAGAGCTTTTTGTGGTGGTATTCTCGGAAATTTTTGGACCACCAAAAGAAAGTGTAGGCGTCGCCGGGGTGGACGATGTAGTCTTCGGAGCGTTAAATGAAAATGCTGGAGTCGTTATGCTTGTGCTCGCGGTGGTAGATGGTGTTGTCTTTGCTGTACCAAACGTAAACGTAGGTGTTGATGTCGTTGCGTTTGCAGCGGTTGTAGTACTTGGTGTTGAAGTCGTTGGAGTACCAAATGAAAATGCCGATGTTTTTGGAGCAGTGCTACTGGCTGTTGTGGAATCCGTTTTGGGTGAACCGAACGTGAAGACAGAACTAGTTGACGCTGCTGTAGCCGCGGTTGTTGTGGCCGATGTAGCTGATGTTGAGGTTGTAGGCAAACTAAATGCAGATGAAATTAAAGGTTTGTCAGCCTGAGTCGTGCTAGCAGCAGTAGTTGAGCCTGACGGAGCTGCAGTGGTAGCAGGTGTGGATCCAAACGAGAATGTAGGCATTGTGGCTGTTGTTGCAGGTGTGGTAGAAGTCTGCGAAGACGCAACGCCGAAAGCAGATCCAGTAGCTCCAGTCTGTAGTGGTGCACCAAAAGTAAAAGTAGGCGCAGGGACAGACGTTGTCTTCGCGGTAGAACTCGCACCAAAAGCACTTGCCGTAGTTGTGGTAGTAGTTGTTGAACTTGTAGTGGATGGAATCGAGAATGATAATGCTGATGTTGTGGCAGGCTGAGGAGAAGGGCTAAACGCGAAACCTGTCGTCGCGGATGGGGCAGGTGCCGCTGGACTATTGGCGGTAGCATCAACATGATCCGAAGCTGAGCGCTTGTACGATTCAACAGGCTTCACTGGAGGGGTCATTGTCATCTCTGAAGACGATCGCAGCAAAGGGCTCGGTTGATTCGAACCAAATGGCGTCGTTGCTGGGGATGGTACCGAAAACGTGAAAGGGGACGTAGGTGTCGATGGACGAGAAACTGCAATCGTGGGCGAGCCAAATCCAGCAGTCTGTTGGTTTGCAGGTGAAGGCGATCCAGTACCAAAAGTAAACACGCCTTGAGGACTACTGGGTTGACTTCCAAAATTAAAGCTTACAGGTGAGGTCGACGCACTTCCAGGATTAAAAACAAAATTGGGAAGGTTTGCGTCAGATCCCCCACTTCCGCCTTTCTTTGATCTATGACTTCTTCTACTGTTTTCGGGGGAAATTATGAGCAACAGTCTCGTCAGAGGTATGCATAACGTACCTCATATCGCGAACAAGAGAAAGTGAAAAAAAAGTTGTTGGGAAGTCCACTTCTTTTCAAAATGACGTCACCTCGCGCACATTATGCGGCGGGATTCGTTACGAAGTACGCAGTTCAATAAATGAAATCCACAGGATCTTTCAGTGATATTGTAGAAAGTAAACTTTTTCTTTAAATACAGTTATAAGTGACAAGACCAAACTTAAGCTAGACGCTAACATTATGAACAACTGCGAGATCAGAAGGAGCGTATCAACAGTCGGCTGTTGATAGAGGCATTATCACTGTGACATCTCAGATAGAAAAAAAAAATAAGGGCTCCCGAAGATAGATCTGTTCATACTTTCACCATGAGATGCCTAATCCTTTTTTTTTTTTTTTTTTTTTCGAAAAGCATTCATTCGTGCATCTAGTGCACAGCGGGAACACAGGTATCCCATGGTGATAGATATATATCACTGGTTACCGCCATGAGGTTGAATCAGTCAGATCAAGCGGATATCTTGAGTATTCTAACTTAGTCTTAGAAACACTCTCGTTATCAATGCTAAAATAGTCCACTCTACAAGATGATACTTTTTGAACCTTTACATTTGCAGAGGAACATATTGTGCAAAGCTCTTTGAATAAAAGGCGTTTAAATACCAAAGATAAGCTTCATCTTATTCTTGTGATGTAGATACAACATGTAATGACACAATTAGAGGATTTTAACAGTTGTAGAGATGCATCTAGCAAATCCCATTAAAGACATTGACCTTCCAGGAACCTTGAATGATAAAATAAGAAACTCTGTATACTGTCAGCTTGCTAATCTAGCATTACAAAGAAACTATCAGAGATTATTGGGAATGTGTATTGCTACAAGTCGGAAGTAGTAGAACTGATTACTGGAAGTAGTTAGGTAAAGACATGTGACGAATGTTATTATGACCAGCCAACCTATTTTATCATTAACAACAATGATGATTCCCTTTTTCCTTAGGGAGACAGAAATCTTGTTACCCCGTGACCCATCTGTCAAAAATACTCCAAATAAGGATCCCGACTATGGGGTTTTGACGTCCTCTATCGCCTTTCTTGCTTCTAATGGTTCTTCTTCTATCACTGAGCCGTCCTCCTTCCTCTCTTCAACTTTCTCCTCCTCTTCCTCCTCCTCCTTTAAAGATGAGGTTTCGGGTTGTGAAACAGTAGAGAGTGCTGGTGATGGGGATAATGGTAGTTTAGGCATACTTCCCGCCGATCGACGAGCTCGATTAAACTTCTTGCAGTTGGGACAGGTATATTCTAATACAACTCTTCAGTTATCAATACCATGCAAAAGATCTACTTACGAATTGTTTCGATCTCGTGAGGCAAGACCAGTCCATTATGTGCAAAGCAATGCGAGCAAATTAACGCATATTTCGTTTCCGGACCATCCTCTCCAACGAGGGCATCTACGATTTTGTCATACCACTGCCGTTGAGGAGGAGGAGGAGGAGGAGGAGGAGGAGGAGGAACCTTTCCAGCAGCAATTTGGGTAGGAAGACGAGGAATAAGTGCAGGGTCAGCAGAAGTGTCATTCCCGAAAGCGTTAGGATGATTCAATGGTTGTGGCCGCTGTGATTGTCCTTGAGTAGGCGGTATTTGAGCTGCAATTGCTGGCATTGACGCTGACAGCTATGTTTAATCCACCTAGTATTGACTCATTGGTTTACTGTACCTGGCTTCCTTAGCCGAAGCTGATCTGTGCTTCCTTCTCCCTCCTTTCTTTTCGCAAGATCATATCGCTCAAGTAGTGACTTTGTTGTATAGTAAGACGTCTTCTTTTTTAACTCTTCTACTTTGAGTTTTTGCTGTGCACGAAGCGAGACCAAACCGGCTTCTTCGTTCTTCTGCTTTCGTGAATAAAACCATGCAGCAGCTTGCCGAATGTAGTAAATTCTGTGGTCAGCAAGATTAGATGGGCTAAACGGCGGAAGGTTCGAGTCCATACCCAAGGGGAATGAGCAAGATTGGTGCAATGGTCGTGATAATCTCCTGATAGTCTTCGTTTCTATCTAACGTAAAGAAACAGTACACCGAGTATGCAGCCCAAATCAAGGAACTGTAAATTATCCAAAGTACACCTGTTCGTCGCTGACGAATTTTGATCTCGGACAATCGGAACTCTGCCTTTTGAATAGAGGCGTCAAGCTCGGACAGTATCTTTTCATAATCGTTCGGGTCCGTCTGCAATGTGTGAATTAATAGCGAACAAAAGAAAAGAAGAAGGTAGTCACCTTGTTTTTGGAAAAGACAACACCCATGGTCAAGCGAGTACAATTGCAAGACAAAGGGCCAGAAACACGGCGTCAATTGTCAACCGTGGGTTATAATCTCCGCCCATGAAACATTTGCAGGACACGTGTCTCACAAACTTGAAGTGTTTGCTTTCTCATATGAAAATGACATCTTTATTATTAGCTTTTCTGCCAAGTAAGTATTTTTAATTCATATGCACACTTCTTTGAAAAAAACAAAATAATAAAAACTGACGTATTGTATATAATCAAAGAGTTATACAATGCTGATCAATTTTGTTCTTTCCTAATCCTGGTCTCTATAAAAAACAAAGATCCTTTCAGAATACAAAATGATGTGTAAAATCTTCAAAGATCTATGATAAACAAGGAATTATTTATCGAGCTTACCTCAATGAAGAAGCTGTAGCATCTCCTACTATACCATTTGTATACAAACATGCAGGTGTTTACCATTATTTGTACTGTAAAGATATTTCAGTATCTCGAGTTCCCAGCTAAGGGTACACTTTTCAAGTTTCCGGTATATACTGACTTTATTTTTACATTGTGTGCGCTAGGTTATGTAGGAAAATCAGGGCTGATGACAGGCAATACTGGTCTTGTTCTAGTTGTCTGAACATAAATGCTTCTATTATTGATACATCTCAAATAACTTCACTGCGTGTGTATGGTCCACATTGCCACCACTAAACACAAGTCCAAGTCGGCGGATATTTTCCTTTCTAATGCGCTCTTGAAAATCCTCGTTGTATAAAGCTACAGCTAGAGGAACCGCGGCACTAGGTTCGATACAGAGCTTCATTCGAGTCCAAACCAACTGCGTCGCCTTCACAATCTGAGCCTCTGTCACTGTAAATACTCCATCCACATTGGCCATGATCAACGGGAATGTCAGTTCACCGATATTGGCCAATAATCCATCGGCAACTGACTGTTGTCCCTTCGGATTTGAATGCCGAGACTTGGTTGAATAAGAACGAGAGGCATCGTTAACCACTTCAGGTTCAGCTGCATATACTTTAATGCGAGGGCTTAGTGCCTTGGCAGCAACCGAGCATCCGGATAACATTCCGCCGCCGCCAACCGGGACAATGAGTGCATCCAACGGAGTACCTCGTTCGTCTGTTTGACCTATGAACTCAAGAGCTATTGTACCTTGTCCGGCGATTACATCAGCGTTATCAAACGGGTGAATCATAGTAGCTCCCGTCTTTTCTCTCAGCTTCTCAGTCTGTTATCTGTAGTAATTAAAGAAGCCATTTTTGATAAAATCATATCATACCACTTCTGCTCGTAATTCTTGTATCGGTTCACATTCTACTACTTCTGCACCGTATCCTCGGACAGCAGCTTTTTTAACTTCGGGCACATTGTTAGGCATGACCACGTAAGCAGGAATGCCCCGCTGCTGCGCAGCAAATGCGAGAGCCTGGGCATGATTGCCACTGGAATGCGTAACAACACCTTTCGCGGCGTCCTTGTCATTCAATTGCTGAATAGCATTAGAAGCTCCACGAAATTTAAATGCTAACCGAAATGTTTGGTACACGATATCTATATCTGCAGCATGTCACAGCGTACCTCCTGTCTTTTGAAATAACTCGCACTTGAAAAACAGTTCAACTGGTCCAGCCTTCTCAGATACCAGGTTATCCAAGGTTGCGCAGGTCAAGACTGGAGTACGGTGGACATGGATCCTTGCCGCAGCAGCTTGGATATCTTCGATAGTTACTGAAGTCATAAAGAAAAGCACTTCCCACTGGTTCTCGTGTGAGTTTTTTTACCTCTCCGATTGGTTTGCGTTACGATAAGACTTTAATTGTCAGCACCTTTTTTTTTCTTTTCCAGTTTTTTTTTTTTTGAATTTTATTCATTTCCAATAGATAATATCGATCTACGAAGATAATGATTGTGGTCGTTGTTGAGGTTGCGGTGGTGGAGGTTGTCCATGACCAAAATATCCTGGAGGTGGTGGTGGACCTAGTGCAGAGAGTCAGATACACAGATCAATGAGTGAATCACACAACTTACGGTATCCCATATGGCCTGGAGGTGGTGGTGGCATCATACCAGGAGGCGGAGGGGGTCTTTGTCCAGGTGGAAATGGTGGAAATCCGTGTGGTGGACGACCCATCATATGGGGTGGAGGAGGATATCCATGAGGTGGAGGGGGAAATCCATCTAACAATATAAACGCATCAATCTTCAGTCTCTAACTAGCACTAATATTGACTTCACTTACAATGTCCATGAGGCGGAACAGGGTAGCCGGAATACTGAGGCGGTAACACTACAGTTATAGTTAAAAATCACTATCCTGTCCATAGTTTGAACTTGCCTGAAGCAGAGTTTTCGTATGCCTTAGTGATCTCATCGATGATGGCTTGGGCTTTGTCATGGCCAATCTCTGCACCCTAAGATGAGTAACTAAAGCGACAGGATTTCATTCAGGTCTAAACTTACCCTCATAATACGTTCGTACATTCAATACATGATTCTTGCCTGCATTATGGGCTTTCCGGACAGCAGCTACACAGAATGATCAGCATTTGTTACAGACTTGATTTCGACTCCATGTATACGTACAGCTGTCGTGTGTCAAGAAAATATCACAATATTCTATAATCCATCGCATTAGCCAACCATTGATCAATGATTCATCGCGTTAATAAAGTACTTGCCACAATAATATTTTGGCATGGCGAAAATAAAAAAAGATAAGTGTAGTGTGAGCGGAGACGTTTGCGAACCTACGAGACACCAAATGATGTCACAAATTTTTTTTGATTCTCGCCGAAGGCAAATCCTGGGCCATACTGTTGCATATGACTTTGGGAGAGCTGACTCCTAGGCGGGATCCGCGCCTATTTCATTTATCCATAGTGTCTTCATATTGCTACAGCTTCAAGAAGTTTCTGCTCTGTCTAATAGGCTTGATGAAGACTCTAGGAAACATTAGCTTCTTTCAGGCGGTCTACAGAAATAAAGGAGTCCACACAAAACTGCGGTACCCGTAGGCACATTGCGGTACGAGCAGACACAAATTCGAGAATAGAACTTTCAAAGTTATATTCTGAAAAGTGTACACGTTATCAGACTTGAAGTAAAGTAATGTTCATATATGACTATGAAGGTTATCGAGATGGACAAGCAGTGGAGGCCTATCATAGGCTCAAGAATCCCAAGGACAGTGTCGTCACTTGAAAAAAAAAGAAGCAAGTATACTTTTTGGATTGAATGGGAGGGATATTTTGTTAATCTGTACTGCAGAATATACTGAGTGATTTAATCGAGGTTATGTCTGGTACGAAAAGCAAATCCTCTATTTCATACCATACTGCATATGCGACTGATGGTACCGCAATGCGGTATCGCAATTTTCCTACCATTGTCAGGTTACACAGTCATGTCATAATACCACCGTATGTGTAGCTGTATATATCTACTCTAAAAGAGAAGACTACAAAAACTACAATTTGTTGGCCCATCGCGAGAAAACAGCTCCAGCTTTTCTTTCAGCGTGTTGAAACGCCATAGTCCTGAAATGATTACCACATGTGTAAGACGTATCATGATTGGATACCATAGGATCGGTTTCCTCCGTCTCAGTTAAGAGGTCACTAGATACGGATATCATGACATACAACATCTAACAGTTCATTGCAAAGCTATCTATCCATCTGTGCCTTGTAAGAATAGCACTTAGATTTCACCTAGGAGACGGGTTGATACCATACATTAGCCGGTTGCATGATTTCCCATGTATCACATCGTTCCGAGAAAAATGCTTTAAACACGACAAATTTGTTTAGATTTCAGAATCCATGAAGAATACGACATCCATAACGTAGAAATCACTTTACATGATCTTCTATTACAGTATATACAGTAGCGTGATAATCATTCGAGAATACCTTCGTGCTATGCTACGCAATAATCGCGATTTACAGCAATTTGGGCCGTTTATTAAATAACAGGATGGAACATTGCAGTATTCTTCCATTAGTAAATAGGGTAATCTTAGTATATAAGGGACAACGTATGGATAGCCGCAGGAGGAGAGCAGTGACGATTACATCGATGAAATATTATATCTGCAATGGGCTGTTAAACAGTACTAACAACTCTATTCTTTTTGCAGGAGTCTGCACGACATGATAAACATTGCTATCAAACATATAAAGTGGGACCTAGTTCTTTTAAGTAAGAGGCAGTAACGTTGGTCATATGTTTTCTTGCAGAAACAGTCTATCAATAAATCGAGCTATTCATCTATGCTGAAATTGATTGATAGCATATCTTTATGGATTCTGCATATGTTTCCGAGAAGTACTCCGCGATACTATAGTACAACTGGGTTCTGTTTCACAATCCAGGTCATAAAAGAAAGAAAGAAAAAAATGGATTATTTTCAAAGACAGCATTGATTATATAAACTGTCATGCTATTATTCCATCGTTTCGGTTATAATCAAAGCATGAACGGGTTGGACCGATTATCAACGGGAAAAGGCAGTGTACCCGACTTCTCAGTAGTTCACCAACTTTAATCAAAACTTTAGCATGCAAATGGAAGTAGCTTGCGTGCATTCAAAAAAGGAACATCGGAGAAAAAAAATCTGTACATTCAAAGGATCATCTTTTTTCTTCTTTTTTTTTTTTTTTTTTTTGCTTGCAGTCCCTTCATGTCAGAACATGATCAGGTTCCTTCGCCCTTTAACATTACAAGTCATGAGACACGTTTAACCTCGCAAGCGTTTCGACTTCCTTCTCGTGGACAGCCCGTAGAAGATAGCTTTGAGCTTTTTAACTTTACAAGTCCTCCTCCGCTTGCTCCTCTTGCTTCTTTTGACCCTCCTTCTCCTCCTTCCTCTCCTCTTCCTGCTACTACCGAGCCTAAACGGAGAATTCGAACCACGAAAACGCGAAACTATAAAAACTTTCCAGGGAATAACGTTTTTTTCCTGGGTGGTCGTTTATTAACTAGTCGAGCTTATTGGGCTTTCGGCATCGCCTTGCTGTTTCTATGTGCTCCTGCTGCGTTGTTCTCTATATTTACGTAAGCTAATAGAAAAAGGTATAGTATATAAAAGCAACTTGCGCGTTTTGATGTAGATGCCCGTGGCTGTGGCACCATGTCCACCCTGCAGTACCGATTATCTTTGGCTATCTGTTTACTTTAGCCTTTGTATCCATGCTCAAGACGTCGTGGACTGATCCAGGGGTAAACAACAAGTAATATGTGTAGGCAAAGCAACGGCTCCGTTGTCAAAATATTATTTGGACAACTCATTAAACAGAGATTTTGTTCTGATATTCATAGATTCTTCCACGAGATCTTGATCCTTTACCTGCTTCGCGTGCAAGTGAGGATGGATTCGGATACCCTTATGGCTCGATGACAGACAGCACTCCGCCACCTAAGGAGGTTACTATCAAAGGTCAAACTGTGCGACTGAAATACTGTGACACTTGTCGCATTTATCGTCCCCCTCGTGCAAGCCACTGCAAGCAATGTAATAACTGCGTAGGTACGTTATACTTTTTAAGTTTCGCAAGTTGCTCAATGTATCTGACGGTAATGGTAAAGAAAACGAAGACCATCACTGTGTATGGGTAAATCAATGCATCGGCAAACGAAACTATCGGCCTTTCTTCACTTTCATCATGACCTGCACGATTCTCTGTTGTTACGTGGTAGCATTCACGCTGACCCATCTCATTACATTATATTTGGATCAAAGATCATTTGAGAAAGTACTTTCAGAAGCTCCAGTTAGCTTCGCCCTACTTCTATTATGTTTTCTCCTGATCATTCCGGTGGGAAGTCTGTCAGGGTATCATTGCTTCTTGGTCCTGCAAGGTGTGACGACGCATGAACAGGTAAAAACTACACAGGGGTGAACACGGAGTGCAGCCAAAATGATTCACAATCTACTTTCAGTTACGATCTGCTATGTCAGTTAGCCCTTTTGAACAAAACGTCTTCAGTTTTGGTAACCCCATTTCCAATATGGTTCATGGACTATGTGCACCTCAACCAAAAAGGTAGAGGAAATTTGTACGTACGCTTGACAATGAAATAACGTACCACCATCTAGTTATTTGGCACGACGCAAATATGCAGAAGAATGGTATGAAGTTGACAGCACACCAGGCCCTTCTTCCGTTGAACCACATCAAGCAACGTAAATTCCAACAATCACATTACATGCATTCAAAAAATCATGACACACTAAAAAAGGAACTAATAGAGTACACTAGTGGTTGTATACCAGCTGTTCAAGTCTTGAGCTGTACATTATAGTTGTTGGAAGGGAGAACTGCATGAGTACTTAATTAAACGACTGCGACCTTTTCAGAAAGATAGCAAAGATATCTGGCCCGATAGAATAGAAGTGAGCATTGGTAAAATCTACGAGTTCCTGTTAATGATCTATAGGTTGTACAGTTCGGAGATTTTACCGCCATTGGACATGAATAGCGAAGAAATTATCCACACTTCAGGTGAACAATTCGAACTGCTCTACGAATAAAGAAACATTAGACGATATGTTTCAATAGCATAGAAGTTAAATAAAGTCCCTCAAATCTTTCACTGGTTGAATGCATAAGGCCCTCAAACTGCGTGCCTTTGCATTAGGTACGCAGTGGACATGAAAGCCTTATACAAAGCACAGCGTCCAGTTTACGCCCATAGATAAAGCCAATGGCACGAGGAAACAGAAGGGCCCAATGATATATCCCTCAACAATAGTTACTTGGGTAACAATCACGAAACTTCGACCACAGTCGCTGACAGCCAAAATAAGTAAACTTCGAGTGCGGAATTTCAAGTTGTTGTGAGCAGTCTCTCAAATGCTGTGATCAACAGGTCAGAATTGGCACACAAGCCCAGATGCAACGACCACTTTACAACGAGATTACTACGCTTCATAAACTTATTAATAATGTACGTTCCATGTTTCATTTCATGCGTAACATACACATGGAAATAGGATATTTTAGAGAAATCAGCTCGTATTCTAGACCATTTCGCTACCACACAAACGAAGTAAGGAACGCGAAAAAGACGAGACCGAATAACCATCACCACAGTAAACTCGGATTTGCGTCTCTGCAGCCACCACAGAATCTGATCGACCAACTTTCCCAGAAATGCGACGATTTTGATACTGTTTGCGATCAAATATATTACACGCTAGTAAGCGCAGAAGCCAATGGGTCACAGACCGGTTGATAAAAGTGGAGTAGGAGCAGGCAAAACGGGTTCTTCAACTCGATTGGCAACAGAAAACTGCCTTGCAATCACAAGCAGATAAATTAGAGCAAGAAAAGCGTGCTGAGCATGGCAAGCAGCAAGAGAAATCCACCGATATGGATACGGATCTCTTATTAGATTTTTCATCGGAACTTGATGATTCGGCACACATGCAGCAGGATGCACAAAACGAGCAACACTTGGAAGATGAAGATATGGATGAATTATTGCAGATTCAAAGGGAGCGACTGGAAAGGGTGAGAAAGGTGATTGTGCTTGGTATGGATGCCGAATCTGTCAGGGCAACACAGAATGATGGAGGCGAAAAAGACGATTTATTATTTTAAATATATCATTTCAAAGGCACTTGGGTCTGCTTGAATTTGTTGACCACTGTAATGAGATTAGACAATGATACTTTCTAGTTTGAAGAAATGCACACTTACCCCGCTCAATACCGTCAAGACCCTTCTTCAGCTCTTCCATGGGTGGTCCGAAACTTAATCTGACAAAGTGATGGCAAGGTGACTCAAATAGCTCACGTCGGTTGGCAGGCTATAGGTTAGATAGCAATGAGGACTAAACTTATTTGCTACACACTGTGCAAAACTTACGTTCACGTCAAAGAAAATGCCTGGGACTACAATACTACAGAACAGCAGACGGTTAGCTTATGTATTAAAAAAAATAGTTATTTGCACATACACTTTCTCGAGCAAGCATGCTTCGAAGAAAGAGAGACCGCTGTTGATAGGTGCTGGCAAGGTGCTGAGGTCCAACCAGATATAAAATGTAGCCACTGGTGGCACACGGACCTTAAGTCCAATTTCCTCCAAGCGCTGTAGCACAAAGTCTCTCTTTGCTCGGAAATGGATTTGCAAGTGCTTCGCTTCTTCCTTGTACTTCTTAGGGTCCAGGAAGGGGATAGCTGCCAGCTGAAGAGGATGATTGGCACCACCTATTGCAGAATGCAATCGTGAAACTCTGTCACTTTCTCCCCCTTTTTTTTTTTGTTTTACCTTCCAAAAAGGAACCACAGCTGTTCACTGATGAGATAACAGATTTTGGACCCACAATCCAGCAGACACGCCATCCAGGGAGCTGATCAATGCATGAGAGAACCATCCTGAAGAAACCCAATCATGTGCATTGCCTTACTCTGAAATTCTTCGTCAGACCGTCGATGATAATCACTGGATCGTTGTCGACATCTATCGATCCTGGCTTAGATTCGGTTCACGTGGACAAAATTCAAACCTTCAACGTATTCTGAAATGCTGACGGTACGTCCGTTTTCAGAAGGATCATGTGAATAAATATAGGCCGAGTAAAATTCATCCATGACCAAGGTCGTGTGTCTTTTCCTGGCTATTTTGACCAACTCATGAAGTTCTTCACCTTCAATCAGCTGGCCAGTAGGATTGCGTGGGTTGGACGAACAAATCAAACCCAGACCTCGTCCCGCAATTTCTTTCCGGATAGTGTCTGGATCGATGTGATAATTCGTTTCCTCTTCCAAAGTAGTTGGGATAGGAACAAATCGTTTAAAAATAGACAGCATTTGCTCATACGCTGTATACTAATATATATATATATATAAGTCAACGCGAAGCTGTAAAATGCGTTGAAGTTTGAATTGTACCTCGGGTAAAAAGTAGCCCACGTTGATGTCGCCAATAGCAGCAGCCACACGTGTCAGACCTGCACGACCACCAGGGACAATACAGACCTAATAAACAGCAGAAAATTAAGATGCGGCGACAGAAAAATAAAAAACAAAAGTACATTTTCGTAAGTGTACTTGGATGCTTTATCTGCTCGGTAAATTTCGTTGTACAAGTTGGCCACAGCTGCTCGGAGTTCCTTGGTGCCTGAGGCTGGTGCGTATTCCATCGCCGGTGCTGGGATGCTGATACTCGTCGGCCGTTCCATACATCCATCGATATGACCGACTATCGATAGACGGGTTAAAATAAACTCCACTTCAAAATAAATAAATTACCTTCGGGTGCGCCCTGACCAAAGTTTGCTAACCTTGTTTGTGAGAACTAATTTCCTAAATATATACTTTTTTCCTAAATTTTCTGCTTACCCCATTCAGGATCACCATAGGAGAATCCAAGCTTTGTAGCACGGTCAGTGACATAGATGACACCTGTCTGGCTAGGATGTTCTATGCCATAGATGTGCCCTTCCTTGGTTCGATCAGCCTTATTGGCATTACCGGCATAGCTACGCCAGGTCTGATGTGCATGCGATTCTGCCTCACTAAGGTAGTACATCAGACAAAAAGGAAAAATTGAGTGTTTCCTTACCTGTGGATTTGATTGATCACTTTTTGGGCAATATCGTAGAAATGGTATCGCTGCGTACCGGAACCTGAGCTAGTGGGACGCGAGTCATCGCTATTGGCATCGGTAAGAGTCATAGTAGTTTTCTTCTTGGAAAAAAAAAAGAGATGAGAAGAAAATCCCAACGAATCGATGCTTTAGTCTTATATAGGCTTCGAAAGATGTGCAACCATGATGATTCCCTCATTCTACTTGGGGATGGGAAAAATGAAATTCCGAGTCATTGGGGGTGGAAACAAGAATGCGCGAGACAAACGATGTGAAGTTGCCAAGACCGATATATGGTAACACATGTTCACTTTCTTTCTCTAACAGACTCCATGTTAAAAGGAGGAACTATCGGCGGGTACCGGCCGCAACATATCGAAAAAATAATAATAATAAAGAAAAAAAAAGCACAAGGTTTATGTAATGCTCAAGATTTTTCGCTGTCTTTATCGATATTTGTACAACAACAATTACATCAATTTTTTTTTGAAACATCTTTTCACAAAGGTTAATGCAGGGCCAACAAGGCGTTCTGCAAAGAAAGGCGTCATAGTAACGGAGGCAGCCACGCGTACAGGCATCAGTACCTGAAAAACAATTATGTTAGGAGAAACCACGAGGCTTAAAAGAACAATGAAAATTACCTTGACGATGGCGTAGGTTGTGGCCAGATTAATCATGACGCGATTCTGTGGTTCAAGCGGTTCGTATCCGTAACGTGTTCTTAGTTTATTCATGATCCGATTTCCTTCCGCTACGGCCTCCTCCGGTACAGGCACTTCCCATGGGACATAATCAAGCGTGTAGTAAACAATGGGGAATGGTATGATGGCGGTAAGCTCATGTAGCAAAGCAAAAGTTGTCATGTACGATGCAGGCTTGTTACGAAACTGATGAGCATACTTTCGCCATCCTTTCAGAGGAGCAGCGCTGGTAGCAGTGGTCAATGAGCGAGCCTGACCAGGCACCAGGAGTGGCAACAGTGTGCGTGACCGATAAAACATCACACTGTTGTGCGCAATGACGGTCGTCTGTTTCAGGGGGAAATTTTTCGTATTCCCAAAAACAAGCGAAAGCCTTAAACTGTTGTTTTCTGCATTAGCGCTTGGACCCCAGGGTCTTTCTCCAAGGCCAATAAAGTAGATCTAGCAACATACACATCAAAAATGACGTAAAATATATGCTGAGGAGAGCTTTTTCCCCTTCTTCCTCCTTTCTTTTTCGCAAAGCTGAACATCCCGCTGTTATCTCAAGATCTTACGCTTCGGTAGCAGGTCTTCTTAAGTTTTTTCGTTGCATCATTAACACGTCTCGAGATAAATATTTGTTATCATGCGAGAAAAAAGGTATGGGTTTTTCTTTTTTGTTTAACTTTCTTATCTTCTACATTTCCGATAAGCAGTTTGATAATCGATTACTGCAGATAGCTTGAATGACGTCTTGAATTAGTGGTCTTAATAGCAACGTTCATACGCTATTTCTTTTCTTTTTTTGCTTCTTAAAAAATGCTCTACCAGAAATGGTGGAGAAAAAAAGGCAAATCAGTCTGAAGGTTCCTGAACTTTCTTCACCTATCAGAGTTTGTATTGCTGGCGGTCTTAGGTGCCACTTATCCAGAAGAAGCATACCACATGTCATGCCAACGCATTGCATTACACAAACACCATTCCCATGATCTTTCATGATGTGTAGTGTCTGTTGAAATTGCAAGAAGATCGTGTCCAAGACCTTACAAAAGAGCCTTTGCGCCCTTTCAGTATCGCAATTTCGACTCTCGCAATTTACTCGCCAAACGTGTGACCTTATCAAGAAGTGCTGCATTTCTTTTGGAATTGGTCGTATCACTGACCCTTCTGACCTCGTACGTCTCCTTTAGCTCGTTATTGGAAAACATATCTCTTCAATTAAAGTTATCGAGATTTCAGGATGAATGACTGAGATGGCTAAAACAGAACGATATAATACTATGTATTGATGAGCTTATCCTATGATAATGATCACAATTCAGAACAAAGTTCGTCATTTTTTGCTCGACTGATATCTGTGAATTTCCATCCCATTCGGCCTGCTTTTTAGTAGCTTGCAAAATCAAGAAACTGTCTGGGTCAAGGCTTTAAAAGCTGCACTGATGCTACTGAAATCTTACGCAGAAATTCTAACCTCCAAAGGCAATGAAGTTATGAATCCCTGCGAACGTGCTGTAGACTTGGTACATACAGTCTGGCTCGTCGGTTCTTCCAAAAAAAGAATTTTATTTGGCACTTCTCTCATGCACCCGTATTCCATGATGTTTGTTACAGTTGCAGCGAGGGGACGCAACCTAAGAATGTCCAAGAGTGAATATGTCTGACAGAGAAATCCTTTGGATTAGGGAGTGCCCAAGTTCAGCGGCTGTGCGCATACGTTTGGCTCGCGTTCTTTGGTAAGCCATGAGCATTTAAATGGGAGAGAAGAACAGAAGGGAAGACGAACCGTCGAAATAAAACCAAAGTGGGCATACCAAATTGTGATAAACAAGCAGAGATCCAGTCGAGCGCTTGAAGGAATGGGATTATGGAATAATTGACTAAAGATTACGAGTGATAAGTGAAAGAAGCAGGAAGGATAAGTACCACATGTGTTCAACGGGCCCAGGCTCGTTTCAGAAGACGGAACTATAAGAGACGCACATAGAATTCCTCTTGATAGCAGATGGAAAAATTGTTACCGATGAATGCTTACGTGTCCTGTTTGCTTCATTCGAGCGACTCTATACTCGTTTGGTTTGTCGTCGCGTCATTGCTCTTTTAGTTTCACGGTCTTTGAAGACAGCCTCTCTCTTGGGTATATCCCTTAAGTAAATGCTATGAATCTTTTCCCAAAGCTAAACGGGTGTGTAACATAGAGTCTTTATCATTTGGGTTGCAGCTCATTCACCATGAATCTGGAACTTAACCTCAGTCGCCCTACAATTGGTGTAACTTTAAAACGACGTTTATGTTCATCTAAGATGACCAAAATCCATTTCTGATCTTGATTTACACAAAATTTATTGTAATAGCGTAAACGTTCTTTGAATAAGCAGTAAGCAAATGGCATTATTTTCTTTTTGTACAGGATAAAGGGAAAAGGTTTAAGAAACTATACACAGAAGTTGGTTTTTTTAGGCTTTCTTGCCATGCACCTTTTCGATCAACAACACAACAACACTAAGAAAAGATTGTCAGTTAAGGTTCTTTTACAACTTATCCAGGAGAACTTACTTAGGGTCAGCAAGTGTCGAGATGTCACCAAGTTGATCCTGTTCACCATTCACAATCTTTCGCAAGATACGACGCATAATCTTGCCACTTCGTGTCTTGGGGTGCTCGTTGACAATGTAGACTCGCTTGGGGGTGGCGAAAGGACCGATGATCTTACGAACTTGCAAGGTCAGTTCCTTTTCGAGACCCTCAGCGTTGTCAATATGAGGCTTGAGCGAAACGAAGGCGTGAATACATTGGCCAGTCAATTCATCATGACCACCAATGACGGCAGCTTCCGCAACAGTCTCGTGGTGAACCAAGGCAGATTCAATTTCGGCAGTAGACAAACGATGACCAGAAACGTTGATGACATCTGTTTTGACATGTACCATGAGTTTCCTGACTTTCTTCCCATTGTTCCTGTTTTGACTTACCATCCACACGACCCTGGATCCAAATGTAACCATCCTTGTCCTTCAAGGCACCGTCGCCGGTGAAGTAGTAACCGGGGTAGGGCTTCAAGTAAGTGTCCATGAAACGGTGATGGTTGTTATAGACGGTACGAGCCATGGATGGCCAGGGCTGACGAATAGCCAAAACACCAGTCTCATCGATGGCATCAAGCTCCTTACCAGTGGTGGGATCCAACAAGACAGGGCAAATACCGAAGAAGGGAAGCGTGGCAGAGCCAGGCTTGGTGGGAGTGGCACCTGGGAGAGGGCTGATAATGATGGAGCCCGTCTCGGTTTGCCAGTACGTGTCAACAACAGCACAGCGTTTTTGACCGACCTTCTCGTTGTACCAGTCCCAAGCTTCGGGGTTAATGGGCTCACCCACAGAACCGATCACGCGCAGCGTAGACAGATCGTAACCCTCGAGCCACTGGTCACCCAATCGGCGCAACGCACGGATAGCAGTGGGTGCAGTGTAGAACTGAGTGATCTTGTGCTTCTGGACAAGATCCCAGAAACGAGAGGGGTTGGGATAAGTGGGGGTGGACTCGAACAACACGGTGGTGCCACCAAGCATCAGGGGGCCGTACACAAGATAAGTATGTCCAGTAATCCAACCGACATCACCAAGGCCTAACCTTGTAGGTTAGACAAACACCCCCTCTGTTACCATAAAAGAGAATTACTTACATGCAAAGATATCTTCATCGTGATAGTCAAAGATGTACTTGACAGTGGCAGCAGCACCCAACAAATAACCACCGGTGCTGTGCAGAATACCCTTTGGAGCGCCAGTAGAACCAGAGGTGTAGAGCAAGAAGAGTGGGTCTTCGGCATTCATCGGCTCAGGTGGGCAAACGGCTCTAGCCTTATCCATCTCTTCGTGCCACCACAAATCACGGTCTTCAACCCAAGATACAGGCGAGCCGGTACGACGGAAGACAACAACATGCTCGATGTGAGTTTGATGATCACGTAAGGCGTCGTCGACGATACGCTTTGTGGCGATGTTCTTGCCACCACGGCGGCCTTCGTCAGAAGTGATAACAACACGGGCACCACAGTCGACAATACGATCGCGGAGAGATTCAGCCGAGAAACCAGCGAAAACGATGGAGTGAATGGCGCCGATACGAGTACAAGCCAAGATGGCGACCAAAGTCTCGGGAACCATGGGCATGTAGATGGCAACGCTGTCACCCTTTCGGATACCGAGGTTCTTTAACACGTTGGCCATACGGCAGACGTCTCTCATCAGTTCACCATAGGTGATGTGGCGCACTTGATCGGGTTCGTCTCCTTCGTGAATGATGGCAATCTTGTTGGGATTCTTGATTGCATGACGGTCGACGCAGTTGTAGGATGCGTTCAATTCACCTTCCAGGAACCAGGCGACATCACCTTCTTCGAATGAACCATGGCGCACGGTTTGGAAAGGTTTGGACCATGTAATCAGTTCACGAGCCAACTATAAAAACCCAGATCAGTGATAAGGATCAATAGCCGTACTAAAAAAACTTTACGTTGCCAAAGAATTTATCCGGCTGTTCAACACTCTCTTTCCACATAGCTCTGTACTTCTCGAGAGAGCTGATATGTGGAGTGGGGCATTGCTTAGCATCCAGAAGACGAGCTGGAACTTGATGAACCGGGATGGTTTCGTCGTGATGTGTCATGGTAACAGAGCAAAGGAGTAGGGCGAAAGGAGAAAGAAAAAGCCAAGGATTGGGGGAGAAAGAAAAGCCTTGGTTGTTCTTTTTTTTTGTTGGGGTTCCATCTATTTTATATAGATTTTCCCGCTTTGGTCCGCTGCGTCTTGTTGGGTTAAATTTTCCAGGGCAACACCAAAGGAACGTTCGCGGAGTGACACAACGTTTTGCGGAGTATTTCTTTACAGTATCAATTATACTAATCGGGTCTCTGCTTTGTTTGGGAAAGACGGCTTATGGTTGTATATGTTGCAAAATCTTTTATTATCCGCAAATGTACAGTTCGGGAGTTGCTCAAATGTGTATTTGGTCTTAAAAGAATACTAATAGAGCGACAAAGTTAAGAGAATAAAATTAATGGATGGGTAAAAGGTTGGACGGATCGGATCTAATCTGGCTTTAATCAGATATCCCAAAAACTGCAACGCAGCCGCGGCAGTCAAAGCTCTACAGGAAGGACCCTCCCACTGTTTTAACTTTTCCCAAAAGTGTGATCATTTTGACAGCTTCCTCCTGTCCCACACGTTGTTTTGACAGCTTCTTCTTCTCTTTTCATATCTCTCCAAGATATTTCACACTGGAGAACTCTATTTCGCTATCTATGACCTCTGATTGGTTCCATATATTTTACGCATCACATGCCAATCGATTTCTCTATTCAGTAATGAGCAAAGTTCGTCGTACCGAACTCTTCTATTTTCCCATGGATGACCTAAGGCAGAAAATGATAAACGATTAGCCAGTTTAAGGCGATAGAAAAAAACCTTGTTGAAACATGGAAAATGAGCATGCTCACCAATCAACCAAAAGAAAACCATCTAAAACTTCGTGTTATCTGGGACCAATGACTTCTTCCCCCACATTTCCCCCATACTTTTCTCACTGATTACGACGGTTATTCACATTTACCCGTTCATTGCTTTCTCTACATCATCGTCGTCATCGCTCATTCAAATTATTGTCACACAAACGCAGATCGTCTGAACACCGCATAATAGCTATTCCTGGATTCGAAGTTTGTTATGCAATTTAATGATTATCCTTACGCCCTAAAACGTGTCAGAAGTTAAATATTAAATGTTGATATTGCACTGATAGAGACCACGTTGTGTCATCGTTTGGTTACCCCCTAGTCGTACATATCGCTTCCGGATCGATAGATACAGCAACTACATTATTCCGGTGGTACGGCGCTTGGTATTTGCCATACAACCCGGTACCCCGGATGCAAAGCAGCTCAAATAGAACCCATTGCGTGTAATGTTCGAACATGGTATCAATCGTACAGGTTTTCCTTTTCTTATGCTAGCATCGGTTATGAACCAATTTATTTACAGTTAGGCGGCTAATGAAACGATGGAATGAGTTTACGCAGAAACAGAAACTAGACTGGCGTGACTAAACCCTAACTGATCTGGTAAAATGAGGCACTCTAAAATCGTGATAATACCTTGTTTACTTAAATATAACGGTATAAAATGAAAATTATATGGTATTTGGGACATGCATATCCAATACTACCATTACACTTATGATATCAACGCAGTAGCAGTACTGGAAAAGAAAGAAGATGGTAATGCAGGCATTGTGTATCCCGACTGCGTCGCTTGTAATTGCAAAGTCCGATAGCCAATAGTATTCCAACAAAAACAAGATACAAGACGGATCTACAAATGTGATTGGCAGTCAGTCATGACAGCCAAACGTGAGGTCTCAAAAATGGAAAAAGAAAGAGCAAAAAAGAGAGCAAAAAAGAAAAAGAGAAGTCTTCTACATATTCACTTGTTTGGATAAGTAATACTAAAAGTACCTTCCATCAAAAGACTTTAAATAAGGAGTTACCGAGATTGCCGGGGTCACCGACCGTATCAGATACAACACTGATATTAGGGAAACATAGAACTATTTAGGGAATTCCCACACGCCTACTATGATAATAATATATATAAGTGTACCTCTCGTAGTGTACCTCTTGTAGCTCACCTCTACTTGCATTTGAAAATCGCCTCGAGGCCAGCCTTAATTCTGCTTTCCTGTTTCAGAATTTTCTTGGCACAATCATGATAATTGTCTCTTATGCTTAGCGCGAGAAAAAAAAAAGCTAAAATAAAATGAGGGAAATATTTTTTGGGAACTGCACCAGTACTAAAATCACAATAGATGGATAATGAAATTAGAATAATAACTCTGCGATCTATTGACCTCAGCATTTTCGATTTCTTTAAACCATCTCAGCTTTTATAGACGATAATTAGATAACAATGGATCAAACCTAGGGCTTGCCATGGACAGGTCAATAGGTAGGCTGATGGCCCAAGTTCCTGTTGGTTGGGCTTTTTCAGGCTGGGCCTTGGGATGTCCCGGCTCAGTCTCAAGCCTTAATATGAAGAAATCGGGATATTTTAGTTTGGGTAAAATAACAAACTGCTCTCTAATAGTTCCCTTTGATTACCTTCGCATTGTTATCAATAGATATGTTGTTTTCATTGACATGCGCTATTTTGTACTTCCGAGTTCGTAAGGAATAGTCATCATCTTTGCTGTCAGCCTTAAAAAATACGGCACCATCAAATCAGTCCAATTGTGCAAAAAGCAAGATAACAGGGTATAGAATTTTACGTCTGTTATTTTAACATATTCGCACAACAAAGGTATTTCATAAAGTATTTGATATAATAGCCACGGCCACAGTGATCTAGTGTTGATGGTACGCTTATGCACGAAATTGACTTTATCACTATTTTTGAGAATTTCACCGGGCGCTCCCCTCTGTCACTCCTTCCCCTCATAATGATTAGTTCAGTGTGATAGATTGGTCTGATGCAATTACGATTGTACAATGCGTCAGCATATCTGTTCTATTACCTCTTTCGAATGTATTTTATGGCACATTAATCTTTTGGTTATTCAAATTGTTACACCTCTCACATATTTCCGTGTAGCAAACTCTCTCACTATTGGACATTCCTATTTTCGGACTCTTTTTAGCTTGTGTCTCATTACTGCAGCCCGACGAAATTCCTAAGTTTAATACATATATGTTAATACCCACTGTTCTTGTAGCTGCTCATTAGTACTGCGTGTTTATATTCTCATAGTATAAACGCTTGAGCTAAAGCTTCAATAGCTCATAAGCTGGTAGGCATATACCGTTTGTCCTAAGTCTCTCTGTATTTTCCTATTGGATTTTGATATTTATGGGCTGGCGGTTGCTATTATAGCGTAGATTCTGGACAATGATTTGTATCTGCGATTGCTACTTGGTCTGATATTTTTCTCTGTAAACCTTGTAGGCCGATGCCGCTGTAACTGCCCATCAGTACCGCATGTTATGTTCTGTGGAACTGGTTGTAAATTGAGGGAGTCAACAATCCACACTAGTCCATCACCCTCTTTCTTGCCGCAATGCGATTTCTGTCAAGCATGAAGTATAGCCTCGTTGTATCCTCTTCGGAACTAGACTACTGATCGCCATTGCTCCCTTAAGCCCAGTCTACATGGGCTTTAACCCATTGCAGCCTACGCTGCTTCTGTACTGTTGTCAAGTGAGACACCTTGGCTGGCTTATAAGTTATTAAGCCTGTTTTTCGAAGACGACGTCTCATGCTGTCAATGGAGATGTTAACGTTAGCTTATGCAAGACGACTTTGATGATGGGCATGCTAACGTAGGGTTCCGTCTCACGCTTAAGTCGTAGTACATTTTCGTCATTTTGAATTAACGTTTTTGGTCTTCCTGACCTTGGCGCTCTCTCTATTGTAGCACTCTCTTTCCAACGTTTGATTATGTTGTAGATGGTTGTCCAGGAACGTCCATTGTCGCCCAAAATTTCTTTGCCTTTACGTATAGCGATGGAACCAAATAATTCCATCACGATTGAATTCTGAAAGCTCCTTACGGATCTCAGGAGGCTCGTGCGTAACGTTATTCAATCCATAGGTGGTTATGTTTTAGAAAGTAGAAGAAAACAAAGCGCAAAAATAAGAACGAAAACGAACAATTTGTCCGTGATTTTTCCAGGTGAGTGTATCCCTCTTTCAAATATCACAAAGAGAAGTATATCGCTGACCGAAGTCATCTCCTACACAGCCCTACACAGATCATCGTAGTACTGAGAGAAGAGCGGGAGAAAATCAGCATAGAAGGGTTGAAATATCTTGCTGAAAGTTGCCTCGAAGAATACAGGCTGTTATTGAAGTCAAGGTAGGAGATACCCGATACTGACGCATAAGTTTTTAAAACATATAAAGAATCTATACGTATTTCTTATATATCTTCGATTTTCCAAGCAACTTTATTAAAATAGTGGAGAGTTTTGAGCAGAGAGTTTCTAGATGCGTTTTTTGTGTCCAAAAATAGGAATTGTCGAATTTTTGTAAGAAGCGTTATTTCATCTATCAGTACTTGGATCCAAAGGCAATTTTTCAAATAAACAGTGTCTTAGAAATAAGATGTAGTAGGAAGTTCAACCTAAAAAAAGCATTTCACAGACGCCATGAAACAGGCAACATATTGGGTTGCCTGGAATCCAAAGGCAGTATCGGTGTGGCTTTGTGTCACACGTTTGTTTGCTTGTGCTCAAACAAATACTTTGTTGATTTTGGTCCAGGAAGGCCACAGTTGAGCACACACTTCTGAGCGCACACGTTTGAGCTTAGGTGCGCATTCAAACTCAGCATGCCTTCACTGTACCTTGTGCTAAAAAAACAGGAAAGGTTGATTAAAGTCAAAAATCTTTTCTAAGTTTATCGATCACCATAGATATTTCTAGCATTAACTCTTGCTAATGCCAAGAAGTAGATACGAGCTTGTAAAATAAGCAAGTTTTCAAACGATTTGAGCGTCAACAATACCCTATGCTTCTATCTAACTATAATTCGCATGATCCAGTTGCTATTTACTATCTTCTTTTACTCAATCTAAAGAACTTAAAATGGGAAAATAATGAAGAAAATTGGTAGAATAATAAGCTTGAGCAAAGACACGGGATTAATACAAGGGAAAAGCAGAAGGTAGAAAGAGAGTTACATAAAATGCAATAGCCCCTTGCTCATTTTGCCTACCTTCAGTTTTTAACTCCTGGGACTACCTGTAATGCTCGACATAGTGGTTGTTCCTAATCGTTTATATTTAAAGCTCATCGAAGAAGCATGTTGAAATTAGCGAAGATTGGTTAAACTACGCGAAATAGGATACAGGGACTGCATTTCGTGTGATAAATTGATTTCGATAAAAGTACGAAGATATATTCTCGTTAATTAAAATATAAGTGATTTGTTTGAATCTCCACAGGTCTTGCCCGTAGTTCGAGATACAGTCTCCGCGATAGTAATTTAAGCAGTGTAGTGGCAGTAAACAAACATCACACTTTTATTCTAATAAATCGGCGTCTCATCGTACTCTACATGTGTTTTATTGAACACTTCCAGCAACAAATCACATTTTATAACTGCTTGTGTTTTGTTCCTCACACACTTTATCGTCTTGTCATCATTTATTATGTCATTCATCGTCCTTATTATTATCTTTCCGTTATCTGGTACTATCGTTAATGTGCAGGCCACGATCTATAACGACAATACCCCCTTGAGCGATCCTGATACAAATATAGTAGGTTATTAAGATCCACTAAGCTTAATTGATAGCGCTCCGGCCGATCGACCATCTATTAAGGAATACCACCGGTGCATACGTCATGACCGCCACCGTTATAGACGCGCCCAATCTGGTCCCACAGGCACGAGTGGCGACTTGGAGAAAAGTTGCATTACTCTTCAAATGTAATAATAAAATAAAAAGCTTGCCGATGTCACAGTCAGCTATGTCCGAAGACCTTGGTGATCAAAAATAGAAGCCATAGTGGCGAGATATCCTTCGGGGGAAGTAGAAGTCGCCAACTATATCCTTCCGTCTACTAACCGTGAATGTTATTCGGATGAAGCTTGCGTCTATTGAAGGTAAAAGTTGGTGTGAGATTAAAATATACTTTCCGTAAAACTGATTTGTTAATGACGCATATTTATTTTATCGTTAGCGCAAACTTGGTTATACTTCGGTTTCCCTTGCATAATCTTCGTTGCCGTCACTCTGTCTTCGGATGTGGGGTCCCGTCCCAAATAAGATACCTGTATTATCACTTAGTAAAGAGTGTTTTTTTTAAAAGAAAAAAAAACCGCCCAGAAAAGCGACGAAAAACGGCCCAAAAGGTGTAGGGGATAGTGGTAAAAAAATAGAAATCAGTATATATCTGAAAATAAAAGTTTGGCTTGTAAAGCTAAACCTGCATCCTCAGACTTCGTTCCAGCAACTGAAAGACCCTTAAAAGTAGCGTAAGATGACACTTAATAAACAGTATATGGGCTGAATTTACTCGTCAATGGCCCATTAAACAAATGATTTTAAAGCTATACTTTAATGTAGAAATGAATTAGATAAATTTATTATATTATTGGGTGCTGTATTCCGTGTAGTTACCTCCTGTAGTATATAAGGGAGAATGGGATGTGTCAACTACTCTTGATATCTCCGAACATCGTTGCCCAGACGCATTTTATTGGTTCCTTATCTTTTTTTGATAGAGTGAAGAAGGATTTAGCTGATCAGCCGACACTGCAATTCCAAGAGGCTTGCACCAAACAGACAAAAGGATACAAGGGGTTGTAGATCAAAGTCTTAGGACCGGGATATCAGATTTTTGATTTCCCATTGGATAAGCAAGAAGTAGCCAGAATGCGCAAGGTTTCCGGTGCAGTTTCTTATTGATATGGCATCGATTGATTTGGATGCAAAATTCTTATGTGCGCACGAAGTGCGACCAAGGCTTGGAATGGCTTTTTACCTATACATCCTTTGAAAGGAACGTAAACTAATTACCCATGGTAGAGAGGGTACCTTGACATTATTTGCAGGATCAGCATCAACGTCACACAGATTTATAAATTTAAGCACGCAAACATGCTCAAAGCTTCGCGTAATGTAAAGAAAAAGAGACATACTGGTAATATTGCAAAATGTATTTTCATCGCTTAAATGCATATGCTCTATGATTTCTGTTGCGATCTTAAATGCAACGCAATTTTCCAGAAAAGCTAAACTATTTTTGCCAACTATAAGATGATCTGCTTTCCTTTCCCAGATATGAACCCAAGGAAAAATGCGTTCGAAAATGCATATTCGTTACGATGATCCGCTAATGCGCAAGTTTGGTTTGTTCATGGAATCGCATATCGTTCCTTACTGAGGCTTATTCAGAAATTTTAAGGAACTATTACCAGCATTGCATGTGCAAGCTATGATGATAATAACGACTCATCTGATATGGAATTGATCTTTGACGTTGGACAGTCTAAGGAGACAGCTCAGCCGTTGGTAAATGCTGTGCCTATGATTCATATCGAGTCTATAACCCTGTATAGAATTACTTTGGATACTGCAAGGGATTCTACGAAGAAGGAATCATTTGTTGCCGGTGTAGAAAGAAATGTCTACTCGGCCGATACTTCCCCAGATTGCCGTGACGCAGAGCTTGCTTGTGTACGACTTCTCAAAGATATAAGAAGTATAAAAGATACTAGACCGTATGTGGTGACCAAGGGTCTAGTTGAGAAAGCACGTATGGAGTAGAAAATGGGCTTTGTATATTGAGTTATTGAACGATGTTGGTTCGTAGTATCTTAGCATAACCGGGGAGACAAGTACCTCGCTCCACCAGGCCGTACTGAACTGATTGCGTGGTTATGAATTCCCACTGCACCAATTCAGTGCAAACAATAGAACGAGCCTATACAACTTTCTTCTGGAGAATCGTCGGTTGTTTACAAGTTAAAATAGAGTTTCTACACACTTATCATGGTTTATCTAGGTTTGCCCGGGAAGGTTACGCAGACAATACTAGGACGTTTGCAAACGCATGCATCGCCGCGTGTATACAATACAGACTATTTAATCACAATGGGGGCGCACCAAGGCTTCGTTCGCGCCCAGCAATTATTCCAAGACAACCAATATGTCTAATAACTAATATGGTATATTATCCCGGTGGATTAGAAAAGTTGACCATTAGTTAGATCTACTATCGAATGGCAAAACTGACAAACCATCCATCAGCGAAAAACACAAGCTCATGGTTCCCAGTTTAGCAACAATTCAAGCTAAAAAAATACGTATTATCTGCTTCTCGATGGCCAGTGCGAGCTCGGCAGACAAATCAATTGGGATGCAATCAAAAAAGCGACTACCGATAGCGTATAGAGCAACAGGTGAAGAGAGTGGTTGGACCGCAAACAGGCTGTATGAGGACATCCTATAAGTTTGTAAATTGGGAACCTTAGCTAGACAGTATAATTTTCGATAACAATAAATATATTGCGCATTACCTACGATCGTATAATAGCAAGCTAAAATGATACAAGAGTTTGGGGTCAATCTGGAAAGTTTTTCGTACGCTTTTGTGAATTAATATTTTTGAGGCGTATTTCACACTTTTATACTAGGCATTTTAGATCCTCAAAGGTCTAAAATTATATAATATCCAATGAAAGGAGGGGGGTTCGTAGTATCACCTCCCTCGGTATAAATAGGGCTTCATTGGCCAATTTCATCTGTAAGAATATCGTCATCCTTAAAAAAATTTATCAGTCCTTTGTTTCATCAGATTTCCATCAGTTTACTCTACCAATACGATACATAGCAGAGTCTTTTTGCTCCTTGTGCCTATCGATGCATCATACGATTAAAAATTATTGCTCTCTCTTTACATGACGGGGAATACGTGAAACTATGTCCTGTTTTCATGTAGAGATAATTTGTCAATTGTACCGTCCTACGTAAAGCCCAGTGATCATCTGTTGAATAATGCACAAACTTGTCGGTTTCTCGTAAGAAGCTGTTCCGAAAAGGGTTGATAAATAAGTAATTTATCAATGGTGCAATGAAACAGTTTATATTTACCATTGATATACCGCATTTATTGAGACTTCCTTACAGTTGAAGTGTGAACACATAACCTCCTATGTCTAGGTTTCCCGCATGGATAAGGTTATGTCCTTTTATCAACGGTAGTATAAAGACAATATCAACATAATACCAGCATCGAAAGTAAAAAAGTGTCAATCCATATAACACGCGACTAGAAATAAAGAGTAGTTCTATTTTTACCGGAATAATATAGTGTTCTCGACCTCCAACTGTTACTTAGGGTCGTGCGCTATTGCAAGATGTGATCACTGACGTTAGCGAGGGCATCATTGCCTTCCTCTCTTGTCATTTGTTTCATTTAATTCAGTCATAGATGACGATATATTTTGAGAAAGAAATTTCATGTTCTCTGCGGCTGTAGCACCTTGGTAAATGATCATACATTTACCAAAACAGCTATTTTTCACACAAAGCTATATCAATCATTTTACCAATTCCTCTATACATAACAACCTGAGTGCTTTGCTCCCAGGAGCCTGAGGCGTGAAACGGCTATATATGGCACTAATGAGTTGTTACAGTAATACAGACACGCAAGACACTGCACCTAAACAAAGCGAAGTGGCAGATAGTATAAACCAAGACGGCTTTTAGGGTAGGTTCAGCGGATCTACGACCGTGTAGCGTATAATCCCTAAGAACTGTTGTGACAGACCCAAATATTAGGCAGACTGTTGTAGCTCAAATCACAGAATCTGTAACTCCGGCTTATGATACTTTTTTGTCCTTATACACGTATTTAACATCTGATAGGGTCATATAGTTTTTAATAGCTTAAATTTGTCATACTCCCTTTCGGAAGCGCAATGAACATTCCTGCCCGATATGAGAAACTTTCTGCATGTACTCAAAGATTTGAAAGCCTTTTAGAAAGGTAAGAAAGGATAAAATGCCAATTATGCCTATAGAGAAATATTTGGAAGTTCAAAGGTCTAAAAGTGCTCGATAGGAATCAAAGGACTGGTTGGTCACTTTATAATAATTTCTTTTTCCAAAGTATTTTAGATCTTTTAATAACGTTACTGCACCTTGTGTTAAAAAAAACCAGAAGGGATTGATTAAAGCCAAAAGCTTTTCTCAACCACTACGAACGCTTCTGATATTAGCTCTTACTGACACAAGTAATAGGGATACTCTTGCAAAATAAGCAAATTTTCAAACGATTGGATTGTGAATTCTACCCTATAACTTAAACCAAGCTACAGTTTCTTATGATCACATCGCTGTTTAATTATTATCCTTCACTCAATTTAAAAACCTTAACGATATAAATTAATGAAGAACATTGATAGAGTAGTAGTCTTGAGCAAAGACACCGGAATGGAAAGAGGGCACTATAAAATACAATTGACATTTGTTGATTTGAGTATCCTTAATTTTGACCCTTGCAATTTCCTGTGATATCGATGTAAACGCAATAGCATAGGTAATATGTTTCATCATTTGTAATATTTCTTAAGGCTCATCGAAGATGAAGCAGGTTGAAATTAGCAGGGACGCATTAGGGTACTTAAAAAATAATACAGGGACTAAATTCCTGTGTCAAATTGATCTTGATGGAAACATCCAAGTACTTTTAGTCTGAACTAACGTGTAGGTGGTTGGTATAAAAGGTTGGATTTCCAGACAGCCGTAGCTGCTAGTGTTTTATCCTTCACACACTTTCTCATCTTCTCATTACCTATCATGAAATCCAACTTCCTTATTTTCTTTACCATCATCTGTATCATCGCTACTTCTCAAGCCATTACCTCTGATGACAACACTCCTTTGAGCGATACTGATACAAAGATAAAAAGGCGCCATTATTCCCTCAATCGACGATCTGTACAGGAAAAAATTAGGAACGTATGCCGTGAGAAGAAAGAGAAAGTAGCTGGAACGGACGGCTACAACGTCATTGAAAAGCGTTGTATTTTATAGCTTAATGGCGTCACCATTTATCGGAGGAGCTAATAGTGAAATAAAAAAAACTTCATTGATCTTTGCTGCAGTTGTACTTTGGGAAATAAATGTTACAATCAATAGCCGGAGGTAGACCTACACATGACTTTGTAGTACATCGTTTGCGCCATATCTATTATTGGATACAAGGCACTATGGGAAACTGTACTTACGGTCTCCAAGTATCATACATGTTACTAAGATAGCCTGATACTGATGGTTGAATTAAAGGCTAAGCATAAAGTTCAAACTAGTGATGTATTCTAAACTATTTCTATATCAATTGATAACCACGACATGGACTCAGGAACAAAGCTGTTATCATGGAAACAGCGTTTGCATAATATCAGAATTACGCTTAACGTATCATGAATTATATACCTAATGCAAGAAAAACTTCCACTCAAAATCTTGGATTTTGACCAATAACTTGGAGACATAGCTATCGACTTCAATCCAGTGGAAGCAATTATATTCTAGGGCCTAAGCTTACTTAAATTAGGAAGAGATCCTGGAAAAAAAAGTAGTTGCAACTTAGGGTACACTACATTCATAGTGGTATGAGTACAGAAGCATAGTGACGAAATGGAATCTTGGGTAACATCCTTAAGAGGGGAAAACCTTGGCACCCATCCTTTTTTTTTTACAAATTTGTTGCACGACCGAAAAAAAGGAAAAAAAGAAAAGAAAGTGATAAAATATCTACGGTCAAACCTGCCGTGAGAAGGAACGTTATGCAGTGATCTATGAGTGGCTTAAGTTGATTTGATCCACAAGGAAGTTGGCAATAATTGATTTATCGACCTATGTTTGACTGCACCCAGAAATTGACGCACATCCCACAGCGTGTTGTCCAAGCGTGTATGAGAATGATAGAAGATACGATTACTAACAGGCGGTAGCAAGACAAAGTACTCGCTTTTTATATAAAGACACTTCTACAAGTAACACTAGGTATGATAACTGATTCGTGAGAGAAAGAAAAGTTTTTAGAGATAGCTAGTAAGCATTTTTAGGTAACGTGAGTAGGCCAATCAACAAAGCTCTTAATCATAATCTTACAGCCCAATCCCGTTATGGGCCGCTAAAACTCGATATCAGTTTCCAAGTATTCCACTGAGAAAACATCGTGTGTATATCATATGAAGGGATCGCTTCTGTGTGCTTTCACAGGGTTGCAAAATTCTACGTTATGAATAAGAAGAATGGAAGACAAGGAATTAATGAACTGCACCTTCTATCGGGCAACACCGATTCAAACCTTAAGAAAAGAACTAACTAAATTGAAAATCAGTGATCGAGACTATTCGCATAAGGTATAGGTATCCTTCCTTCAAACATTGGTATGAAAAGAAGTCAAGCGATAGGTCTAAACTATGTACACGCGACACCTGTTAACGTACGATTGACCGGTCTTTTGATATGAATGATAAAGTTCATCACAATCCTACCCCGCTGGATGATCAGTCAACAGATAATAGACAACGCAGTGACAACAAACAGATGGTTTGGTAAAGTTTATTTTTAGTTGCATTGTAAAACCAAAATTACCTTCCCGCTTCTATCCAAATACTAAGAAGATTTAACGCCTGCTTTATTTATCATCAAAACGACAGGTGTACAACACCTTCTTCCATTAAACCTCCGTCCTATTGGTTGCGGACTCTCCTGATCATTATCGTGTTGCACAAGCAATGTTCTTCCTGAGAAAACCTTCTTGCACTCATGCTACTGAATTTTTTTTCCCATGGACAGAAAAGAAAATACTGCGCGTTTATTCGTGAGACACAGTGCAACAAAATATTTATATCTTTTCAATACTATCTTCTTCTTTCTTTTTTTTCTTTTCACCTGTTCTACTTTGTCCTCCAAATGTGACATAAAAAAAAAGACGACATCACTGTTTCCTCCGCTTGAGAAATAATTGTGGGGTATCGGAGGAAAGCTGTAATATCCTGGTTGTAGCAGTGAGCAGTATCACGGATGGAATTTCTTTTTTAGGCAACCGACCATCATAGCTCTGATCTGTACCACATTCGACGACTATCTCTGCAAGAAACAGGAATGAGAAACACAGCCTGATTTGTTTGTTTTTGTAGTATAGAATTTTTGGTGATTGCATTATTGAAACTACAAAATTGTTGTCGTTTGTTTGTTAATGCAAGAAAGTGGATCTGGCCAATAAAATCGCGTGGCATATGTCATGTGAGCCAGGGTCCATAGAAGCCATTCTTTATACGTATTTACCTTTTACACTAGGCTTGACAAGGGTCCTTCTTTTTTTTTTTTTTTTTTTAAGTAAAGAAGAAATAAGGGTAGAGCTTCTTATTTGTCCGCTATTTGCAATCCCAAAGTGGAAAAAATAAGGCGGGGAAATGCTCATGGCTGCGGCGGCCAAATACCTTCCTCCTCTTTTTTGTGACAATGGTAACGATCAGTTCAGAACAAGGAATTTCACGCCCCGTGCGAAATTTGTATCATACCATTTACTTCATCGTGAGATTTTGAAAAGAGTAAAAAAAAAAAAAAACTACAGAGAGGGTACACACAGACACATGTCGTCTTTAGATTTCCCGTGCCTCTTTCTCTTTTTACCAACTGACAGAGTTGCGAAATACAGAATAATGGCTAGAGGTGCGAAGTTTTGTGTTCCCTCACAAGGTCCATTGACATGACATGTCATTCGGGAGGACATGCTATTTCGAAAACCGGCCCGGCTTTCGCTGAGGGCAATCGACCTCAATGCTTCTAACCTTTTGGCGTAGGAAACACAACTGCACAAAATCAAGGTTTTATTGTGCGACCCTTTAAAAAAAATAATAGCGCGTTGTTGTGTTCCTCGGAGGTGCATCACCGTTTGGCAAGTGACGATCTTTCTCGGTAAGGTACTGACATACCTCACATTCATCGTATATAGGGAAATGAAGTTCCTCACTGCTACAGGACAAAGCACATGTTTATTAAAACGGCCATTCAGAACAAGTTCGATGGGAAGCAAAGATGTGTGGGTATTTCACATGAGCCTAACGATTATTGGTAAATCTGTTTGTGTATCCTGGTGAATTATTGAGCAACGGCCACCTTTTTTGAACGCTGTGTGTGGAGAAAATTTTTTTCTGATTCAGAGCCAAATGCACAACATATAAAGGCTTTGTACGCATGTCTATAAAGACCATCTCGCGCTTTTTCTTCCTTTGCGTCCCTATATTCTTTTTCTTTTCTATTGACTATAAGACCGGCATTCTTTCGCTGCGTCGTAACATTTACGTTAATTGATTCCTCTATTCAGTCACTCTTTCTCTTTTCCTTTTTTTTTTTTTTTTTGACGATACTAGCTTTTCTCCATTCGTTTAATAATTTTATTTACGTATTCCCTACAGTATGACAGAAGGGAATCAAACGTTCGCTGTGCGATCGGATGAACACTTCTATCCACAAGGAGAAGCAGTAGCAGCTCAACGCGTGGAAGAAGGTTACTACGAAGAGTATGCAGAAAAGCCACCAGCACCTCCCAGACAACGATTTTACAAGAAAAAAAAATATTGGATCATTTGTTCGATTATCACGATTATTCTTATCGTCGTCATCGTTCTGCTTGTCCTGTTCGTCGCCTTCCCCAAGATCGCTCAATCGGTGATGGACCATGCCGGTGTCGACGTTACGGGTGCGCAAATCACATTCAAGCCGCCAAACAACCTGAACAACGCACTGGCTATCCACAAACGCGACGCGCCTGACGGCAATTCGACCTTCTACATGTCGATGAACAGCAAAATGGTCAACACTGGCCCATTTTCTGCACAGATCAGTTTTGACAACCCGATCGAGGTCATTTACAAAGGCGAACCACTCGGTACCATTACACTGCCTTCTACAAGTGTTGCCGCTGGATCCGGTACACTCAATGCGGTTACACCTTTCATCATTAAGGACCAGAATCGTTTCGCCGCTTTTGCCCGTGAAATGTTGGCTGCTGACAAATTCACCTGGACCCTCAAAGGCCAAGCACATATTACAGCAATGACTAGGTAAGCATTTGTACCACCATCTGCAAACTTTTTTCTAACCATTGGATAAACAGAACTGCGTCTGTCTCGTTGAATAAGGACGTTGTCATTGATGGCAAGTTTTGCAAGCCTACAGCTAACTTCTTTGCTCCTGTGTATAATGACTAACATTGTTTTTCTATAGGTATGAAGGGTTTCCCCAACGTGAAAATCACTTCTTTCCAACTTCCTTCGGATGCCCCTGGTGGCAATGGCATTAATGTCGAACTTGGTACCGTTCTCGAAAGCCCTTCGCCCATTGGTGTGGAGCTTGGTACCATCCAGATGGCTGTTGGCTATGAAGGCGTCGATCTTGGTCTCGTGTCTGCCCAGGGTATCACCTTGCAAAAGGGAGAGAACAATATCGTCCTGAAAGGTGTTTTGAAGCGCCAGACCGACCTTGCTGCGCTTGACAAAGTTAGCAACTTGTTTTCCAACTACATTGCTGGAAAAATGTCCAAGACTTCTGCCACTGGTGTCTCTTGTGCTCCTGATGGTGTTAACCCTGTCAACTGGCTTTCTGAAGGTTTCAAGTCGGTGCAGCTGAACGTTGCTCTCGCAGCGCCTGAACCTCTCAAGCTGATTAACGCTGTAAGCATGGGTTATTTGGACCTCAAGTTCACTCCCGAGGCTCCCTACGCACCTGTTGCATCTGCACCCGCCGTCATCGCTGATTTCTCCATTCCTTTCGGTTTCTCGCTCAATATCACGGAAGTGGCTCAGAACATTTCCCTTGGCACTAACACAACTGACTTTGCCGTGATCAATGTTCCTTTCGTACCAGCTCAAAGTAATCAGCAGACCGGCAAACTTCAGTTCGCTTTGAACAACAATGCCATTGCCGCTCTCCCCGGAAAGGAAAGCGAGTTTAACGCATACACCTACGGATTGACGTCCAGCGACCTCTACACCTTCAGCGTGAGCGGCGTCGCCTCGACCAAGGCACAGACCCCGATTGGTGCTGTCACACTCTCCGGCGTCACCTTCAAGGTGCCTACAAGTCTCCACGGTCTTCAGTTCCTGAACAGCACCCCAACGATCATCAACGGCCTCGATGTCGTCGGCGGTACTGAACAAAGCATGCAGCTTGCTATCAACGTCAGCATGACCAATCCTTCGGACTTTAGCATTGCTACAGGCGATGTCAACTTTGCTATGAAGGCAAGCGGCGACCGCCTGGGAACTGTCATGCTCAAGAACCTCAACCTCGTCCGTGGTGCCAATACCGTGATGGCCTCCGCAGATTTCAACCCCAAGGTCTCCTCAACCGGTCAGAACCTTTTGAGTACCTTTGTCATGGGCAAAGATAACACGGTTGATATTGCTGGTTTCGATGGCTCGACTTCGATTGTGTCTTTGCTTGGTGGTCTGGAAAAGGTTGCACTCACATCCACTTTGCCCGGTCTCAAGTCCCAGCTGATTCAGAAGTCTTTCTTGACGGTCATGCCCGATACGCTTTCCACCAAGATTGTTCAGGTCAAGGTGAACATTGCCAACCCCTTCTCCGCTGGTCTGCATATCAGCAAGGTCGTTTCTTCCGTTACATATGAGGGAATGCCTGTGGGTAATATCAACCAAGACATCAGCAGCAACCCTATTATGATCCCCGGCCATGGTGCAGTCGATTCGCCTCCATTGAACATGGAAATGAACCTCGAGCCTGCTGTTGTCGCTATGTTGATGCGCGATCTTGCTATCAAGTCGAACCTTGATACCCATGCTTTGGATGCCTTGCTTGGCATGGGAGGTTTCCATATCGATGGCCAGCAAAGCGTTGCTCCCGATGCCAACCTTTTCAACGGCTTTAACATTTCCAACTTTGTGATGGAAGCCATGAAGAGTTTGAAGGTCGACTTGCAGCTGGAGTCCGCCTTGACCATTGGCCAGTACAAGAACAACCTGCAGTTCGCTCAGAGCAACGTTGCCACGGTGACAGACAATACGATCACGCAATTGATTCCTATTGTCGGTCAGCCCATTGTACAGCAAATCGTTGACCAAGCCAAACTCGGTTTTGAATCGATTGTTTTGTCTGCTCCTACCGATGGCGGTTTCAAGGTCCAAATGAAGGGTTCGATCAGCAACACCGGTCCTATGGCCGCCAGCATCAGCTTCCCTCAGGCTTTGACCGTTGCCTGGCAAGGCAAGCCCATTGGTACGGTGACGATGGCTGCCATTCAGACCCAACCCAACGTCGGTGCTCAGTTCGATGTCGCCGGTGAATTCACCGTGACCGATGGCGACCATATGACCAAGTTCGCAGCCTACATGATCAACAGCGACAGCTTTGTCTGGGACATCTACACCAAGACCGTCAGCGTGAACGCCTTGGGCTTCACCTTCAACAACATCAATATGGAGAAGTTCGTCACACTTGCCGGTGCCAAGGGCTTCAAGGACTGCGTCACGATCAACTCGTTCGACCTTCCTACGGGTGATTCCAACGGTATCCAGCTCATTGCGCAGACCACCATCCGCAACCCAAGTCAAGTCGGTTTCAACCTGAATGGTGTTGGCTTCGATGCCTTCTTCAAAGATGTCTATCTTGGTCCTCTTGCTTCTAAAGGAATGGCCAACTTCCCTCCTGCAGGCACCACCAACATGGTCATGGAAGGCCGTCTCGTTCCCCAGAAATCGCAAAAGGGTCTGGACGCTGTGACCGAAGTCTTTGAGAACTATCTCTCGGCCAAGAACTCGGTCATGAGTGTTAAGGGTGCCTTTGGCTCTGGTCCAAACGGTCAAGTAGGCTGGTTGACTAATGCTTTCAAGACGCTCGATATCGAGAACGTGGTGCTTCCTGGACCCAAGGAAAAGCCAACCTTGATCCCTGCTATTACCATGAAGAACATGCAGCTCGACTTCACAAAGGATCCCTATGCTCCTCCCACCGGTTCCAAGCAGGTTGAGGCTCAACTCAAGAATCCCTTCGGCTTCCCACTCGGTGTGAGCTCGCTGAACATGGACGTCACTGCCACCTATCAAGGAATGAACATTGCCAACCTCAAGATTCCTGATAGCAAGGCAACCACAAGTCCTCAGGGCATTGTCACCACCGCCTTCTCTGACATTCCCTTCAAGGTCTTTGACAATGCTCACCCCATCTTCGATGGCTTTGTCAAACTCTTGACTGCTGCACCCAAGGCTGAATTTGGCTTGCGCGGTGTCTCGAACGCGATTGCCGACACACCTGTTGGTCAGCTCAAGCTTCCTGGTATTGGTTTCGATGTACCAACCAGCTTAGACGGTAAGTTTGCATAGGCTGTTCGTACAGTTCTCTAATTTTTTTTATTGATGATTAGGCTTCAACAACTTCGGTGGCAAGAACGATATTTTGAGTCTCACCGTTGTCGGTGGCACTGCCGAGTACATTGATATTGCTCTCAAGATTGGTTTCAACAACCCCTCTCAGATTACCATCAAGGTTGGCGACATCAACTTCAGAACCATCATGAACGAGTTCAATGCCGATATTGGTCCAGTGTTCCTCAAGGACGTGACAATTGTTCCAGGTCAAAACACCTTTGACGCTAACATGCACATGCAAAGCTCGAACTTGCCCGCTCTCAGCAAGATGCTCACCTACTACTTGACGGGTGTCCAGGTGCCCTTGACCATTTTGGGCAGTGACCAGTCGACCACAATTCCTTCGCTGAAGGGCGGTCTCAGCACCGTGAAACTGGCTACATCAATGCAAGGTATTAACGGCAATCTGGTTGCCTCGACGCTCGTTACCGCCAGTCTTGGAGACATTTTCGCCAAGAAGGCCTTAGCTACCGTCACGCTGAATAACCCTATGGGTACCAAGTACACCATTGTCAAGGTCGAAGCCAAGGTCGTCTACACCAAGCTTGGAAAGCCTATCCAAGTCGGTCACATTGACTACCAACTTGCCTCGCCTGTCACCGTCCCTGCTGGCGGCCAGGCTACAGCCAGCGGATGGCCTGTGAACATTGACGCCGGTTTGACTGACCTTCTTGCCATCATGAAGCAGCCAGACAAGAACGTCGACTTGGAACAGACGGTCACTGTCATTGTGGGTGATGCCTTCAAGGGCCAGATGTACTACGTCCAGAAGAATGTCCCCACCGACATCAAGCTTAACGGTCTTGGTGGTCTCCTCTTTGCAGACCAGCCCCCAGCGAACACCACTACAACGATCCAACCCTCGACCACTCAGCAACCCTCGACAACACAGCAACCTCAGCCTTCGTCAACCGACGCAAACCCACCAACGTCTACCTCTGCTCCCTCCCAGGAACCAAAGCCAACGGAAGAGCCGAAGCCCACCGAGCAGCCAAAGCCTACGGAAGCACCAAAGCCCACTGAAGAACCCAAGCCTTCCGAGCAACCACAGCCTTCCGAACAGCCAAAGCCCTCCGAGGAACAGAAGCCAACACAAGACCAACCCAAACCTGAACCAACACCGGCACCGGAACAACAAAAGCCAAGTGATCCTCAAACGGTGAACCATATTGCATGGCCATTCAAGGTCTAAGAATACTATTTTTTATTCTCTCAACCATTATAATTTAGCTTTTCTTCTTTCGTTTATTAACCCGTACTCACCTTCTATATTTTTTAATGACAATTGCTGATAAAAAAATGAACACGTATGTGTTCTATTCCTTTGGTCATTCCTTTCAATCGCATGCTATACTATATCTATGGAGTATCTCTTTCTTTTTTGTTTAAAAAATCGTAATACAGCGTTTCTCGTATTTATTTACGCGTAGGCATTAACGTCTTTGCGCGGTTGATTAAAACGTTTTGCGGGACGATGCATATCACTTCTGCGTTGGCTCTCAACGGACTTTACGTTGGAAATAGCAATTTTTTGGATGTATTACAATGGGCCTGGAACATGGGTTGGTCCACTGTGGTTCTAGATAAGGAGATGTTCCAGCAAAAAAAAAAAATCAACGATTTAAAAGGGAAGACCGTTCTTTTTTCTTTTTTTCTTCAGCTCTGTTCATAGAGGCATTACGGTACGTATTGGGATTGACTATAAACATAAGATAATTCATGTCTGTCGATATATTGTTTAGGCCATTGCGGTCGTTAACCAAAAAATGGCTAGCCAGTTCACGCTTGACGGCATTGCAGAAAGATTGTTTGGTAGAACTTTGTTGTTGATAAGCTTAAAGCGATCAGTCATGGCTTTACTGTTGTTATCGAGGAGTTAAGAGACGCTGCAGCGAATGTGCCAAGTATGCTCAACAGTTTTTCCAACTGCGACCCTATCCACCATCATCTGTACTGAACATACGCCGATAGGAGATAATAAGACCTACACGTTGAATAGAGGTATTTCTACCGTTACAGACTCTGACGTGAGTGAGTAGTTGGTCTGAGAACTGAATTGTCAGCTGTAGACAGATGATATGGGACATCTTGGCGGCAAGATGAGAAAAGTAAATTGCGACAACTAATAGTCATTCAGCACACTCTAAAGTTTTGACTATTTCGGTAGAGCGATACCTCCATTCTAAGCGACTGAAGGCAGTCAATGAATTGCGTAGGGTATCTGAGGCAATAAACTTGATAATTGCTTATTTATTTTGAGGAATATTCATTTATCATAAGTGCAACGCAAAAAGCATACTCACTCCTGTTGTTGATCTTATTTACGATCAATCACGTATTTAAGCAGTTTCTTCAAAGTGCGAATATCCTCTGCATGCTCGCTAATACCTTCGTAAAAAAACTCATCCATGTTTGAAAAGTCGATATACACCATTACATCTTCAATGCCAGTAGTTGGATCCTTTTTGACATAGGTGACCTGTCGAGTGCTGGTCATCATGGAGAGCTCCACATGGATACGGAGCATACCCTTAATATTGGTGGGAATGCCAGAAGCCACAAATTCCTCTCGAATTTTTTTCAGCGATGGGTTCAAGCTGGTAGCGTTGCTTTTTAAGAAACTGCAACGAATATCGCTGGATGTTTCATTTTTTCGGTGCTCGTCTGCTTCAAGAGGAGCGGTATACAAGTTGATTGCAACAGAACCCGCATAATGATTGTTGAAAAACCATACCCCGTCCCGGCGTGTGCTATTCTCTTCAATCAACATCTTGTTTGGAGGACGAGCCTTCAAGAATTCGAGATTCGCCTCGATACCATTCGCGTTGTATCCAAACCCGTGTGCCGTATTAACTTCATCAATTTGAAGATTAACTTCATGGCACCACGTGGGCAGCTTGATGTCTTTGATAAAAGGAAGATTGGCAAGACCGAAGCCATTGAAACGCTGTAGAGAACGTCGAACAAGTGGTTCCAGTATACCTTCCTTCGATGTTGACTTTACGCTAAAGTTTTCAATAAGTTGGTTAAACTGATCAAGATACTCTACGAAAGTGGGATCCACTTTTGATTCTTTCAGTTCTTTTTCCAACACCTCCACCACCAACGGCTCATCGATAACGAAATGCACGCCATCAGGGGCCGACTTTAAATTGCACAAGGCTTTCTGTACAAAATCGACCGATGTAGTGCTTGCAAATGATACCTTACCGTCCCGAAGTTTATATGCAATAACCATACGGCAAAGTAGTTTCACTATTTCATCACTCCTGTCACTAACAATAATCTCCCGAACATTTCTTCTCAGATCATTTTTCATCAGCGAAATTGTTTCGTCCCATGCATTCTCCAGAATGCTCTGTTTGGATCTCTCGTCGGAGTCACCAGAAGCGATGAGCTGGTCGACAACACGAATCGAAAAACGCGGACGCCCTGTAAGCTTACGCCTCTTCGCTGCTGGGATATCACAGTCGGACATATCGATAACTTCAAATAACATGTCTCTTTGGTCTTGCTCATCAATAGAAGGAAAGCGGATAATTTTTTTAAAACTTGTTCTTTTGCCGATCGCACTGTACACATGATCTGCATTTTGCAGCGACAGTGATGTCCCAAGGGTTATCAATGTTGCACGTCGACAGCTCAGTGTTCCGCATAGAGGTGTGAGAAATCCGCAGCGGAACATATAACGTATACTGCCGTTGTCATCCAAGACTTTCTCCTTCTTTGCCAAGGCAGACGGAGAGATCAACCTGCCGGACAAGATACTATTTACTGCCACCTGCGCTTCATCTAAAACGATCGCTAATCCTTTCCCTTGCAAATGATTGTTGAATAGATGATGTTCTACATTTGAGAGCATCGAATTGATTGTTATGTAGTCGTATTGACGCAGGCTTGAAACTAGCATTTCAATTGTGTAAGTTTCTCCGTTAACCTGCTCGTAAAAGAACTGCTCCGGAGTCAGTTGGGGATTTCGAAGAAAAAGCAACAGTAAGAATAGGAATCGGGCTAGAATTTCAATGTTGACACGATAATTTACCAGCAACTTTATATCGCGATCACGATCTACCACATCCTTAGCCGGCTTTAAATCGGCAAGGTCGCAGTGCATCTGCTCAACCTCTAGTGCAAGCAGCCTAAAGTGTTGATCCATAAACCCAGGAGATATGGTACTCATATAGTCAGTACACACGAAATATATGACGAAATGATGTTCTGATAGATTGATGACAGTCGCTGTCTTCCCAGAACCAGATCGACCAATCATTGACACAACGCTGAGATCGTTGGTCTTGCCAATATCATCCTTCACTATCTCGCGTAGCGTGTTACCATCATCTGTCATCGGTTCTTTGCCCAATAGATTTCCCAGCATCTGCAAATCTATAGTCCTTGCTGTCATAGCATATGGTAGGGGTCTTTTGTAGAAGTGGCCAAACCTGGTTTTTTGGAATTCTTCAACAGCTTTCAGGTCCACGCTATGTGCGTGATGTATTCCGCTTGCTATTTCAATAATACGCTGCAATTCAGGTTCTATCTGCTCAGGCCGAAGAGTTATTTTTGGGATATTGGACTGACTGGTAATTATACATCGAAGTGGATAAAATATTCACATTAGACTTTATGGACCAAACACGATCAGTTAATCAACAAAAGTAAAGATTACCTGGCAGAGGCCGTTGCACGATTATGTGAAGTGATTTCTTAGGTAGACCCTCCTCAAACATATCCGAGATTTTGTCCCTAGGGCGCATTTCTTCTTTTACATCTAAAGTGCCGAGCAAAACTACGTTGTATCTGTTGGCACGGATGTATGGAATCGAGACACGCCAAAGGGTAAGATCTTTTGCATCAATACGCTTGAAAGGTTCAGGGTGTTTTTCCTTGATTGCATCTTTGAGGTTAGCAATTGACCCTGTCGGCGCAATCTGCACGGAGAATGCCCTTCAGTTAGCTTCGCCCTCGACAAGACAGAGCAGGTTCCATTTGACATCCACGTCCATGGGAAAGGATTGAGACATTGAGTGCAGATTCTGGGTGAGTGCAGCACAACAATCAGCGTGTTGAAAACTGCGGAACAATGCAATTTGGAATTCCGGAACTCTAAATTCTGCACCTTACCGTTCATTTTGGGTCCGGGTAACATGTTTGGGGAGCGACTGATTTAAATAGTTCTTCGTTAGCGCACAGTCCAGCTCTTCGTAGATCCAAAATTTACTAGGATGTAAAGATCATTTCAATAAAACAGAAAATGAGTTTCCTAGTTTTAACATCAAATGCTTTGGTTCTCTTGTCCAACATGTTACCCAAAAAAAAAAAAAACTACTGGCTTGTTTTGGTTAGCTGGTGCCACATCGAGTAGCAACAGAATGCAAAATGTTTTCCCTATCTTCTGGATTGGATTTTATTTAGTGTGATGTAGTATGCAGCTGATGTATTTCTTAGATATCCAACAAAAGTCGGGTGGGATCCTCGATAATTTCCTTGATCTTGACCAAGAAAGTAACAGCCTCACGGCCATCAATGATACGGTGATCGTAGGTCAAAGCGACATACATCATAGGACGTATTTCAATCTATACCAAACCACATCAGTTTATGATTTCCTCTTTCTTTCTTTTTCGTTTTACCTTTCCATCAACGACAATGGGTCTTTCCTTAATGGCGTGCATACCCAAAATACCAGACTGAGGAGGGTTCAAGATAGGAGTTCCCATCAAAGAGCCAAAGACACCACCGTTGGAAATGGTGAAAGTACCACCAACCATATCTTCAATGGTGATCTTGTTGTCACGTGCCTAAAACATGCTTGTTCAGAATCTTCCCCTTTTTTCCTTTTCCTTCTCATTCCTACCTTTTGACCGTAAGCGGCGATGCTCTTCTCAACATCGACGAAGTTCATGTCTTCGACATTTCGCAAGACAGGGGTGACAAGACCCTTGGGAGTGGAGACTGCAACGCTCATATCGACATAGTCGTGGTAGACGATCTCATTGCCTTCAATGGAGGCGTTGACAGCAGGAACAGCCTGGAGAGCGGCGGCGGAGGCCTTGACGAAAGCGGACATGAAACCAAGCTTGACACCGTGCTTCTTGACAACGGCATCCTTGTACTTGTTACGGAGGGCCATCAAGTTGCTCATGTCAATTTCGTTGAAGGTGGTCAAGGAAGCAGCGGTGTTCTGCGATTGCTTCAGACGCTCAGCAATTCTCAAACGCATACGGTTCATCTTGACGCGGTTCTCGGTACGGTTGCCATAAACCTTCGTTTGTTCGTCAGACACTTGCGATGGTGCTGGTGATGTGGGAGCAGCGGGAGCAGCGGGAGCAGGAGTAGGGGCAGCGGCAACAGGCGTGGGTGCAGCCTTGGGTTCTTCCTTCACGGGCTCAGCGGGTTTTGATGGCTCTTCGACCTTCTTAGGTTGCTCCTTCTTAGGAGGTGCGGCACCTTTTTGTATCCGCTTAGTTTACTCTTTCTTTTCACGCTTTTCCAATTCTACATACCTTCTTTAGGAGCGTCACCAAGTTCCAACTTGAAGAAATCAGCACCGACAGCGACGTTGTCTTCTTCTTGTGCGTAAATCTCAACAATGGTACCGGATGCAGGCGAGTTCACGGTCACGTCGACCTTGTCGGTTTCAATCGTGGCAACTTCTTCGTCTTGTTGCACAAAGTCACCCACCTCTACATAAGTCCATATCACAAGTTAGTCACCTCATTAAAAAAAAACCATTCATGTCGCTTACGTTTAACCCATTGCTTCAGGGTACCCTCAGAAATAGATTCAGCCATCTGTGGCACCTTAACGACCTTATCGGCTAGAATAAAAAAAAATGACTCAGTTATAAACGAGATGGGCCCATTTTGTCGTGCATACCATAGGTTCTCACTTGACGGAAAAGAGGGCCACTTGCAGGTCTAAACGTGTATAATGATCAATATCCATCGAAAACACAGTTATCTATCCATAAAAAAATAAAGAAAGAGCGTTTTTTTACCTTAGTCGTTCAGAACCGACCATATACAAAGCAGCGGGTGCTTGGATGTGCATGTTTCTAGCTTGTGAGAGAAGGCGCATACCAGCGGCCTTGGAGAAAGACGCGCGAGTAGCTGATCTGGAGATCTGGAGGGCGATGGGCGCAAGACGAGAAGACTGCATTTTGAGAGGTAGGGTAGAAGGAAAAAAAAAGTGGGGAAAAAGCAACGGCTGCTGCTCGAAAAAATTAATACCAAACAAAAAGCGTGTGTGGGCCCGGGTGCAGGCGGATGGCTTAATTTAGTCTGCGGGATAAATCTTACGCGGGAAATGGCGGGATTTCAATTGTGATGTCAGAATGCGAGTACTGTTAGTAGAAGCAATGGAAAAAATTTTTACTGGATCAGTTGCACTCTCAGTTATCCCGGCCGAACCCGTATTCAAATAAAAACGCGTTTACGTCTCTATTTAGTCATGTGACCCAAGAAATACACGAAGAACCAAACCAAATACCCCGCTTTGCCCGCCATTTGCAATGTGCGTGTTCATTCCTACACATGGTTTTTAAAAGTCCGCCAATCGAGAATAACCATGACTACGAACGAAACATAGAAAGCCGAAAAGATGTTGACTATTTGAGGCAAAATGATATTATCTATGCAAAAGCAAACCTGCAAGACAGTTGTCCAAAAGTGTGGGAACAATGAAAAAAAAATGTGGGGAAACTGTGCACGGGTTAAACAGGAAAGCTCCGGGTTGACCCGGAATTGCAGATGCTTTGTGTTCAGTAAAGTGATCTTCCACCCATAGTTTATATGTCGGTTTCTGCAGTATCATATATGCATAATTAAAAAAGGAAGTACTTGAAGAAATATCCAACACGAAGACATATGGCGATAATTGAATGGTAATACATTTCATCCAGCGCTGACGCGTTTTTCTTTTTGTCACACGAAGTGAACCAAGGTGTTCCACTAGATCCAATACCCCAATGAAAATTTAATGTGCGCTGTTTGGGAATCACCGCCGCGCGCTGGGACTGAAATGTTGGTACTCAGGATTTGTCAAGTTGTCAAAAAGCGCTTTTCGTTCCTGTGATCTTGCGTTTGTGCGATTTAGGACAAAGAGTAGCTCAGAACGTGTCAATACTAAGAGGTTTTCATACAGAATAAGGATTTCTATAACATTCAGCGGAGATTTCATTTTGACGATGAGAAGAATTATGTTACATTCACGATTGACAACCTAACATCATCACAATGTCCACTAAATTACACAGATTCAATGTAAATTGATTCATCTGCTTTTAATCATTTCTTACAACACCTTATATTGGAACTCTTCAAACAGATTTAGGAGTGAATAATATGGATTATGTACAGGTTGCTTCAGGCTTTTCACCAGAGCTCCTGCCACTGCAACCTTATGCGTAATGCCTAATATAGTGATGGTAACATCTTTCCCAATTGGTGCAGTGCATTTTGCTAATGTGCTTTTCAAACAACGACTAGCATTTATCTATCTATGCAGATTTTGCAAACGATTTTGCGCTGATAAAGATCCATACGCACGAAATAAATCCTTGACAGCGCGAATTGCTAGTCGAGATATATATTTGTTTAAAGGCTTTGAGCGCAACGCTATCTAAGCATGGCCGCTCTAGCCACTCAAAAAATGGAAGGGAAGGGTAAAAATCATTGGTACATGCGGTTGCACAGTAAGCGGGCAAGCGTCGATGCCATATGTGCTTGTTCAAAAGCAAGTTGAATATCAGCGAGACGAAGTTACTGAAGATTTGACAGCCGAGCAACAAGTCTCTAGACCCTATGCACCACTCCGTCATCCGAGTGGAGATCTAATGAAATGCATGAAGTAGCTTGTCGTAAGACAATAAAAAAATACTTATAGCAAAAGGATGGTTTTAATCGGTCCACATGGTATGCGTCTGCAAAATAACAGATATTCGATCTTCTTTATCTACCTTTGTGAAATCTTTTCAAGATATCCTTCTCTCACGAACATTATATTATCTTAAAGATATGATCAAAAGTCAAATACTTATCTTCGTAGAGAGTGGCGATCATAGAAGGAATACGGATGGCATCCGCACACTTTTCTCGAGCGGCGGTATTAATCTAACGAGTAGGAGCTGGGTATTTGTTGTTTTGTAATTACTATAGCCTTGGCAAATACGACTTCATAGGTTTCTCCATCTCCTGTGCTCAATTCAGACCTTTCTACTGTCTCGCTTTAGTTTAAGTGACATATGCGGATACATCGATAATTGTTTCATCCAGGTTCCTTGATGCGAGAGTTTACAAGCTTCGTTGAACCCATCTTTCGCAAGATATATATTTTGGTAAGTTTTACAAATTAACATGTAGAAAAAGGAATACTTGTACAACCACAACATTATTTCTAGTTGAGATCCTAGATCCGGTAATTTGGCGTTGCTACAACAAACATAAACGCAACGCTCTATGACCATGCTCGATTTTTCTGAATTTGAGAGGCCAAATCCACTCAAAGGGGAGGGGCTCGATAAAGTTTAATCTTTCAACCATAAGCAAATTATATTGACATCGGAAGACAGCCCTCAATTGAAACAGATCGTGTTCAAACATCATGGAAATGAAGATCGGCTTAGACAAACTTTGTGGAACACAAAATGCACATGCCAGGCTTAAATTGATAAATTGATGGCACGCAGTAACTCAGTCCTTTCTTGATCCCAAATGAGCACCTAGGACATGGTAAAAAAATATTATTCAATGTAAGAGATCGTACCTATTTCTTATGTGTTTCGACCTAACATATTCAGAATATCGACACGTTTTTAACGTACGACGTTGCCAACAGATACACACGCGGCATCCATTTCAACAGACATACGGCCGAGCACTCTGCAATAGAGCTTGAACAAGGAAAGGATAATACAGTTAATTAATCTCCCATCAGGTTCACCTTTCCTCGGAATTTATCAAAGCAACCGTTAACTTCAGGGAAGCTGTGCAGGAAGCTTTCAAACAAGAAACCTATAAGAAAAAGTATGAAGCATTACAGGCCGTGTTCGGATGATTTGGTTATTACTATCCGTCAAGGATGATGCTAAGTATTGCAATCCTCTACCTGCGGAGACTAAATTGGTAATCTATTGCCTTAGGTGAAGTGCTTGCTTGCAAGAAAAATCACCCATACCCTCATTGTAGAACTGGAACAGTAGATCAATGTAAAGAAATTGATCCTACAAGTGATGTAGCAGAAGACGTAATAAACGCAGTCAAAGACCACAGATACTGGAAGGTCATAAGTGTGTATGCACATATCTTTTATAATCGCTAAGCAAAGTCTATTTTAGGTGTATTGGATGAAAATCTAGTTTGCCGTGAGGATGAGGCCGGGAACGAGGTACTTGGGGACATATGCAATGGAAAAGATTTCCTGGATAAAGAACTCGAGAATATACCTGGGGTAAAGAGCGCTCGACCTCGGAAGTGACGATACCTAAGGATTGCCAAAAGATATGTTCAGTGATAAGAGCAGTGGGGAAGGAAAACCGATAAATCAGCCGGAGTACGCCGATAGCAATGAAAGTCGCATTGATCAAGAAGACGGCAATAATGATAATACGAACAAAAAGATATGCCAGAAAGGAGACAACGTTACGCCGATGAAAATTGGAGACATGTATTGGAAAAGTCCATGAGAAAGGCGATTGAAAACTCTTGTTCGAAACAAAAATTTCGTATCCACTATCACTTGCCAATTTTCGAACTTTTTGGTATCGAACTTGTGCAAGTAAAGGCTTTATTATCTGACGGAGGCAAAGCTTAATTTCTACACAACTGGCACCATATATTACTTAGTATTATATCATCGTGGTGTTGGTCATCTGAATTTAAAGGATTTAGTTACGACAGACATTTAAACATCAGCTACGATCAACTAAAATTTTGTCCAATTTCAGCAAGCATTGCAGTAAGAGTAGTTCCTCGAATACTCTTGTATGTTTTGTATCCATTTTTGTTAAGCGCAGCAACAGTTCTGTAGCTATACTCACCGCCATACATAGCAACCTAAAGAAAAATAGGAAGGCTCCCAAAGAGTATATCACGATCTAACATATCAGTAAATCCAGCTTCCAATATTTATACGTCATTTAAACAGCCGGAAATTGGTTTCTTTATGGAAGACATAAAAAATACAAACCAATACTAAATGATGTTTATTAAACAATAGGAGAGAAAACAATTTCGTAGTGCAAGGGAAAAAAGGAAAAAGTAAATAGTACATGATATCTATGCGAATTGCTGCGTAAAACCAATATTTTAAACAGCATATTCCATTGTGTAAAGTTTTGAAATTACCAACTTGCTCAACTTGGTTAACTTGGGTTGGTGATTTCCACTGTCACATCGCTAATATATTGGGCCGTTCTAGGAGGTGATTTTCTCGACAGAGATTCCAAATCGCTCATAGTCGCAAGCTTATGGAGCGCATGCTAGATGTCATCCACCGTTGTTCGTTCTAAACTTCAGGCAGCCAAGTTGGAGGACGAAACAGCAGTAATGTTAGGCCTTATCCCACTACTGCATCTCAATGGATGACCAAGGTTGAATCCTTGACCCACAAATCGCTTGCTTCTGTAGCCCTACTTATTCGTTCTCCCCAGTCTGATGTAGTCTCTGAAGATCCTTTCCGTTGTAGCTGCAGGGGGACTCTTTCGCCATTTTGAATATAGACATCAAAATGTTCTTCTTCGTCAATTGTAATGGAACGCCCGAGGAATGCCATTTTTCTGGCGAAGGCGATTTCTCTAAAGAGACCCACTGACAAAGGAGTTGAACATTGTCCTCATTGAATATGAGCACTCTCGAGGAAGAGGAGTCTGTGTAAGCATTTGTAGCAACATTAGCTACAGGCAACGGATGGTATAGACCCCGTCGATTGTTCACACATTTATCGAACAGAGGGTGCTCTTGCAAAAAAATTCAAAATGGGTCATTAAGACCCATCTGTCACCGTTGTAGGGAATATTTCCACAAACTTGCTGCCAGTGTTGCAGGTGGATTCATGAACGTGGACTTGCTCGTCAGGGAGAAATGTGTGGAGACGTTATATAAAGCGAAAAATGAGAAACCCGAAAATAAGCGATGTCTGAAGAATTTTTCGTCGATGTTACTTTGTCGTATTCAAATGCTTTCATAATGCTTACAGGAAATGGCTACAAAGGGTTTTTGTAAGTATCTTATATGATCCGTCCTTACATCGGTTGTTTCATGTTCATGCTGGTTTATTCAATTATTTTGTGTCCGCTACGATTTCAGCAACTGATAGAAAGGGTTGAAACGCACTCAGAGCCAAATCTGACAAATTAATCTCGACTACTACCTTTTACCGGCGTTCAAAGATATTGCTCTAGTCGATATACAGCGATGAAAATACGTCGCATATAACAGGCGACGATTGATTCGTGTAGAAAGACATCTTGCTGGATTTTATACGAATAGATTAACGAAACTGGTTGCAAGTTCAGGAATCCGCAATTCATAATAGCTTGCTTTCGTATTCTTTATTGTCCATGTTATTGCTTGAAAGCTTGCAAGATTGAGTGTTTCTGAAAGTTCAGAGATCATTGAGGTGGGAGAGGAAGCTTGGCCAGGATCAACGCCAGTCGTATCACTGTCACTGTCGTCAGTGTCATTGCCTGCCTTCACTTGAGAAGGGTTTTCCTGGTATCTGCAGGAGTTCTTTTGCAGTCCTCCATCATTGGTACGTTGATCATGATTACATTTATAATGGCTTCGTAAGCCGCTGACAGTGGACACTGTAAAGGTGCATTTAAAATCTGGACATTCAAGATTACCATGCTTTTGCGTAAATTCGGCAGTTCTCTTTTTATCTATAGTACATATGCACGATTAAGCGACTTGAATAAATGAGACATTCACTCGCGTTATCCTTGCGTCACATTGCAAACATGACTTTTCAGCTTTCCATGAATACTGAGCTGTGATTTTCTGGACTAGCGAACAGAAAGCAAGCAAACGCACGGACGGCAGCATTTTTCTAAGAAGTAAAAAGGATTGTCAAGCAACAAGGTATTGGCAAAGCACACTGCGTTCTTACACCTGTGCATCTGAGCTCACTCAAACCGCGGCCTTCCTCACATTGGTGCGCACACTTTATTTGCCTGTGTGATTCCATATTGAGAAATCGTCCTATGAGTCGAGTATCGTGTCTCGTCCTTTTGTAGCACCGACATTATGAAGACTTGCCGTTGAACTAGATACATCGGCAGATGGAAGTGATCCAGAAACGTAATCGGATCAAATTACCGTCTAGTTATTTTTCAAAGCAGTATCTGGATGAATGAAGCTCACAAGTAGAGATAACAGAAATAGCATCTTTGCTGTAAGAGAAAGGGAAACACCCTGTCGGAGTGAGTATTTCTTTGCTTTCCACTTCAGCTCGATCCATTCCGGTTTTGATTTGCATAAAACATGAATAGGTTACTTTGATCAACTGATAGTTGCTTGATTTTTTTTTTTTTTTGGCTTCATCATATCCAGAAGCTGCAGCACAAAGACAAGTTACAAGCATGTAACTAATTCTATCGCGTTTTCTTTGTTCCAATAAACATGATCGGGATGCTGCTCTTCACTCGTGGTATCTCTCAATAGTCTGATACGTTTGTCTCACACTAGCTTCCTTTCCGCTTTTTTGTGTTCTCAATCACTCCGTTGTATACACTCTCTGCTGGAATAGCAGACTACATTTCAACAACTCGTGACCTCTCGAGATTTGAGACTAATAGAGACCATCGTAGATGCGTTTATCGTAATTCATGCAAGTCTCCTTCCTTCCTTCCTTTGTTTTTTTTTTAAAAATACATTGTATTAATAGCGTTCTTTATGTTAGTTATATCATGGACTAAATCCTTCTTAATGATTATTCCTCCAGTCGAGCGGATTAGAAACTGAGTCAGACCATTGGCGTATTCGTGTACAGTAAAGGAATGGTCTTTTGACGATAATGGAAGTTTTTATGCCGAATGGTTTGCCATTGCTTTGCTTATGGTATAATAGGCTTGTGATTAATTCGTTACTTTATTTCGTACTTGTTAGGAATTAAGAGTAAGTTTAACTCAAAATGCACGGAACAACATCTTTTAATACAGTATTGGGACATTTATGGTAGTTACTCAGTAAGTCGTTTGGTCTTCGTCCGAACGTGCCCGTACCCTGGTAACTACCTGTCGGACTTTTGCGCGAGGCCAAGTTTTCCGCGACGCACTGTACCTTGTCTTCCCTATTATTATTACCTAACTCCGCCTCGAACTTGCAGACTGATCTTGCCTTGAGGTTTTTTTCTTATTTGTTTACACTGCGTGTCTTTAACCTTGCAAATATTTCCTGTTTCTTTCTTTCTCTCGATTTTAAGAGCGATATTTGCACTTCCTCTTTCTTTTTTTTAACATTGTACAACAAAGCCATTTTATGGTGTTACGACATGGAGCGGAGAATAAACATATCATAAAACGAAATCAAAGAGAGAAAATCTCGTTTTTCTGCTTTTCTTCTCCTAACAATGGCTACGACGCCAATCGTAGTGCTTTTGATTCTTTGCTTTTTTCATCATGTCTCTCCTTTTGCTGTGGGATTTTCATACCCTAGCTCATACGGTCAAGCTTATTCTTGGAGCGAGATCAAATGGGCCAATGTGCCTGCCAACACAACAAGACTTCGACTTATTATTGCCTCGAGTTATAATCTAACAGAAGCAGACTACGCCTCAATTATCGCTGACGATTTGCCCCCTCAGCTAACAAAATACCAGGCTACTTGGCCTAATAGCACTCAGAAGGGCACGCCTTACTGGCTTCTCCTGCAAGCCTTGGGTGCAACACCAACGCAGGCTATGTATGGCGCGTTCAGTGTACGTACTTCTGTCATAAGCCTCATGCATTAGTGGATAACCGTTTCTTTGTTTTTAGTTCGGGCCCTCCAGTTCTGAGGAAAGATGTTACTCCTCGTACTATCCACCTGTAGCTGCCTATATCGGCATTGGTTTTGGTGCTGCAGCCATGCTTTTAGTTGCCATATTGGTTGCCTGGGTAAGACACGTCACATGGACGCCAAGGGAATTCATAAAAAACGTATCCTAGTTCATCTACCATCGCCGTCAAGGAAAACGAGCCAAGCCGAAATCCGTTCCAATAGAGAAAAAATTTCTCAATGGATCAGAAATTCATAGTGAAAGCGCGGTAGAAACGTTAAATAATCCACATGAATCAGACATACAAGATAACATGTCCGTGAAGGAGTCGCAGCAACCAGCCATTTCTTCACCAGTCATTGGAACGCCCACTACGTTTCGCTCACCGCCACCCTCCTTCATCAGCCAACCACCAGCGTACATCCAAAGTCCTTACATGTATCATTATGATCCTCGATATATCCAACAGCTTCAGTACGCGCAGCATGCGGTACCTGTGGTGCCGTCGGCACCCATGGTATCTCCGGTTATAGGATTGCATCCGGCATGGAATCCTCCACCCACAGAAAGCGACATTAGTGCCGCATCACAGTCCTCGTCGAGGGCAATGTCATCAACAAACGAACAAGCATCATCAAATTAATCGAATCAAACAAAAAAAAACCGAACATGTAAATAAATCGCATACATCATATTATCTTTGACACGTCATTTGAACTTGTGTGCGAGAAGAAAAAAACACAATTTCTTTCTGAGCCAGCAAGTCCATCCACGTAATGCCGGATGATGGGCCATTGTTAAGATACGTTCTTGGGTGACACAAAACGTATGATTTTCTTGACTCTTGGCAGGACCACGCGACAGACCCTGCCCAGTGCGCAATGACCAAGAAAACAGTACACTCTTTCGAAATCATAGGTTGACAAAGCTAAAAGAGCCGTTATATGCCCAAAACTTTTACGCTTCAATGGCAAATCAAATGTTATATCCACAGAAAAAGTTGTCCTGCCGGCTTTCTGAAACCCAAGAATTTTCTTCAGCTCAACATTTTGAAATTCCGAAATGAGCAATCATGTTCTTTTGTGGAGATGCCCAGTGCCAGCAATTTTTTTCGATGCCTGCATGTCTCAGTGCTCTAAAAGTACGAGGTACGATGGAATGACGGTCATTTTTGTAAGCCATGGAACTTTTTACAGACCAACGACAGATCATAGATAGTACACTCCAGATCCATGACTTGCAGAATAGATATATAAACAGGCTTGACTTCGTTAGACTGAATGGAGCGCAGTTTGCTCAGGAATCTTGTGTAGACAACACTTCAACACGAAGATCTGTTTGATATAATTTAGATGTTGAGGTGTCACTACGACTTGCACTTTGACCAGCAACGGCTTCAAGCGCGCCAAGACTCCGATGTACAACCGAAAATTCAAATCTGCGATGGATATTGTTTCACACTAATCAACGGGAAGTAGATTCGTTTTTACTTCAATCCTCATTGACCATTGCAAAGAGACTCGTAGATTGTAGCCCATGGAGGTTTCAAACAGATAACTCCAATAGTTTGTAATGATGGGGTTCGGAGTCTTTGCGAACGTACGAACCTTTCCAGCATGTGTTGCTCAAAAGCGTGTATACCGATACTATAGTGAATGAGCGCTATCATTTTTACTATATATTTCATCAGTCTTCTTTCATACATGACTTAAAATGCTTTTGACCATGTGTGAGTTGGCGCATCACGCCAATATCATCATAACGACTTCGTGCCAGGAATCTCACAAAGAAAAAGTCCAGCATGTTATATTATGGATTTCGCTGTGCATGTGTGTCAATCTTTCTCATAAAATCAATCTTCTGAATCATGGCCCTGAGTTCATCAAGAATTTGACGTTTTGCGACTTTCAACGAAAGCAGCATGCAGAATTTTTGTAAATTCGCTGCTATCAGGTTTTTTTGGCGCAGTTGACTCAAACTAAATTGCTTGGAGGGTCTGAAAGCCAAGAATCAAGCTCTTGCTCAGACTGAATCAAAGAAAGGCAAAGACGGGAGCTTGTAGTAAGTACGAGGAAGTTCGATAGTTTCACAAGCTGTTTTTTTTTTCATTCCCGCTGCAAATCAAGGCGACTTTCATTTTTAGAAACGGTTTGTTGCCCGAATATTCAACGTTCTCCCTGCAGTGATGTTTTGTTGATGAAGTAGCGGTTAACATGCTGTTATATCCTTTTGAGACTTGGTTTATTCTCGGTAAGCTACTGATATGATTAGAGATGGTGTTATTACCGTTATAATGCGACCACTTGGTGCTGTCTTAGATACACTAGTTGATGGTGATGCAGTACAATATATCTTTTCCAAAAAGTAGCATTGCATTTCTTGAAATTTTACGATGCGATTTATTCACCGGAGTGCTAAATTTAGCGATATCTGGCTTCTGGAAATAGCGTGCATGTCAGACAGGGTATTCCCAATGTTCCTTTATGGTCAGCAATGACAATCGAGTCGGATACGAGCTGTAAAAGAGAGTTATCGCTGCGCATAACTGGTAAATCGTTTTGGAATCACACTCTAGTGTCGTCCTTCTCTGCAGTTGACCACTCTAGAACACGAGTTGAATGTCGTTTTTGTATGGAAATATCCTTATTGCCAAGTGACTACATGAAGGAAGGAAAACAGTAGATACTACAGTAGCTTTTTTGGGGACACGGTCGGTTTTTTTATTGTATATTTGTTTTCATTTTTTCCCCATTATCCTTGTCAGTTCCTCCTGATTTTATCTCTGTATGCGTGTCTGAATAATCTGCTTTGCAGTTGCGAGTTCTTGTACTTCTTTTAGCTGCGCTTCTTTGACATAGCAATGTGATGGGTATAAGAGACAGGAAGGAAGCAGAGATTTTTGTCACAAAGGTATGGAGAAGTCTATTCGTTTTCTTCCTTCTCCACAGCTGTGATTGTATTCCATCTGTGGTGACGTGGAGTGGAAAAAGGGAAAGTCATAGAATCGTCTACTCCTTTAGAAAACAAACAGAAAATGCTGAATATCTATGTCTCTTGACTTGGTATCATGCCCAGCAGCAGACTCAAAGTTGTGCTGGCAAGATATACTACGCAAATATCATGGATGAAAATTGATGGTGTTCCAGAGCACATGTTTCCTTATCAAGGACATAGTCCATACGTGGTTCAGTGTAGCCATGTTCTTCAAGAACATGGCCCTGTCCATCGTAAAAAAAAGTGATCGTTCATTTCTAAATTTGAAAGTGTGGAGCTGAAGAAAATTCTCGGGTTTCAGGAAACGGACGCTCGTATAAGGGTTGTGCGACTCTAGGATTCCTTCGCCTCGGAAATCAGATAACAATTGACACCATTGTTGTCGGAGTAATAACATTATCTTACCAATCCTTCTGTCCAATCACAGATGATTTGTCACCTGCATTGGTCATTTCGGGAATGCAGCTATAACAAGTTGAATATTTTAACTCTCCAGTGGAATGATCCAAGTATGCCTCGATCTTGTCAAAACTACACTTTTTCGGTTATTTTCATGCTTTCCTGATTCGTAACAACGTTTTTCCTAGTTGCTTGACATAAGCTCGTTCCTTCTCCTTTTTTTCTGTTTTATATACAACATGGATCCTATAGCAACTATTCTAATTGGAAAGGCGAAAAAAACGTTTGATTAAGGTTTAGCCGAGAGACAACCTTAATTGTGGTACGTTATCCTGGATCCTTTAAAACGAACATGTTAGAAACAGGGCATTCTGCTATTACGGTTGCTTTTATTCATATTTCGGTAGGATAGCTAAAGAGGCATTCTTCACAAAATAAAACGGTCATTATTATGAGGTTCACGTTACCATTGAAAACAACACGTCGTTTCTTATTATTGTGACAAAATAAAATGTCGTGATCCAGAGCTGTTGCCATTACTTCACAAGCTGCACAGTTGCTACGTACATGATTTCTTCCTGATATAACATATTAATCTTGCATAGTACGCATAATGGCGTTTTTTGTTGTTGTTGTTGCAGAATTTTGGTAGGTAGAGGGATGTTATGTCGGGAGAAATTTCCCACGTTTGACGAATTCTTATTGTCCTTGTTGTACACCCTAGACTTTTCTGTGGCGTGATAAAGGGAATAATGAATAGACAAAACGTTTAACGCTACGGAATCATATCGTATTTACCAACCCCCCAAAAAAAAGCTTTTGTTCAATGCATTGAAAAGTGGGGTATAACCTTTTTAAACGCTGGTATATTTCGACTTTTAAGAGCGAGAGGTTAGAGGTCCGAAAAGTTCCGTGACGCAAGTCCGCCTTATCCGCATTTTTTTTTTCTCTGCTTAACCTCGTTTACAATAACACAAAGCGGTTGTTTTAATCTTCTCCATTTTCCTTTTACCATTTCATACCAGAAAGAGAAGAGCTTATTCAACACCCCTTTTACGGCGAAAACAGAGCAAACGTTTCCTCACCATGGCGTTTCGTTTCAATTGGCCCGAATTCGATAACGAATTTTACGACGAGGCTCGATCGCAACTGGAGGCAGCATTGAATAAAGGGAATAAGCCAAAGAATATTGTTGATCATATTGCAGTGAAAGAGCTTCATATGGGAACACAGGTAAATGCTTCTTTTTGCCTCGGAAGACAGACACTAATTCTTTCTATTAGCCTCCAGAGTTGGAAATTCTAGAGATAGGCGAGCTATCAACTGATAAATTTCGTGGAATCTTTAAACTGACCTATGCTGGCGATGCCTATATCGTCCTTCAAACCAAAGTGCAGGTAAGATATACTTTGTTTGTACATGTGAATACAAACAATGTTTGTTATTCTTCTTAGGCCAATCCAATGCATACGAAACAATCCGATCTACCGAGACATACACGACCTAGCATCTTAGCGGCAGATCAGCCACTTGTTGTTCCAATGCTTCTACGTATCAGTGATCTTAAGCTACGCGGTATTGTTGTGTTGGTGGTTTCGAAAACGAAAGGGATCACTTTGGTATTCAAGAATGACCCTCTTGAAAGTATCTTAATCAGCTCGACGTTCGACAGCGTAACGAGCGTTCGCAACTTCCTTCAAAGGGAAATTGAAAAACAGTTGCGAAACTTGTTTCAGGAAGACCTGCCAGTGATGATACACAATCTCAGTTTACGCCATATACAAAGTGAGCAGGAAAAGGCAAAGAAACAACAACAAGAAGAGAGGCTGAAAATGCAACGGTTACGCAAACTCGAGCGCGATCGCCAGAAGCGTGCGACGGGTGGTGTCTTATCACCGCCAATGTCTGTGTTTTCGGACCCTGGTGCGCCTGGCGCTTGCACAGCGCCTTCCCATCTCCCAATGAATTCACCTTATGACTGTTTATCGATGCCTGACCTATCACCCAACCCTCCTACCTCATCCCAAGTGATGAGTCCTTCTGTCAGTGGCCGTTTATCTTCTGATTACGCATTTATGGATGAAAACCCCTATTTGGATTGTATACCAGCTGGACTGACAACTCCGTCGTACCGTTCATCCAATGTTCCCGGCTCGTTTAGCGATTTGTATCACAATGAGCACACCCTAAGGAAACGTTCCCTAGCAAGCTCAGTCGATGGCTATTTTGACGGTGCAGATTCTGTACACCATGGTTCATCGGTCGATGGTTCGCGTTCACCGTACCGTTCCTCTTTCCCAATGGGGGCCCCTGTCACGGCTGCCAATCTTTCAACGCTGAATCGGCTGTACAACTATCGATTTGCAGTGATGAATGGACAAATACCGTATTACGCAGAACAGCAACAACAAACAAGTGTGGAAGAGACACAATCTGAACTTGGTTCATCATCGTGTATTCACGGCTCACCCTCCTCTGTTCATTCGTTAGCCGTTCATGACATCTATGCAGATGATGTGGATGCACCGTGGTATGTAACAGAAGGTCCAGAACTACCATCCTCCAACAACCTAGAACAACCTTTTACGCTTCCACTGGACCAAGAGATTGTGGTCGATCCAAATGAAAATGCCATTGCACACAAACTGGCACAACTTACCTGCGTTAATCATACCATTTCTCCATTCGCACACACCATAGAACATTTCACCTATCGCAGTCTACCACACACTGTGAAAAAAGTCGATGCTAAGCCAAAACATAAAAAGATACCCAAACGTCGTATCATTAGGCTTAACACCCAGACTTCCTTATCCGCATAGCTCCCTTTTTTTTTGTTCTTTTTTCTTTCTTCTTTCCCATCTATTTCTACCTCTTCCCCCCTTTTTTTTAATCTTTTCTGTACAGCATTGTTTCCTAATTATCGTTGTCGCATTGTTTTTGTTTCTTTTTCTTATAAAGAGTTTGCATATAATGTTACATTGGCTTCGAATGAGGGTAGTATGACTTTTTGGGTTGTTTGGTTATCTGGTTCACGAAATGAAATGCAGACTGCATGTAAGATCATTCATTGCTTGTGTTTATTCTTTAGTCTATCCCGAGTTATCTTTGCCAACCAAATGATGCATTCATTTCAAAAAAAAAAAAAAAAAAAGCGGCGACATACCAGTCATGGGTGCGGTCCGGGCCCCGTCTCTTCACGGAGGAAAGTAGCGAGACATTCGCTATTGGATACAATTTGCCTATTCAATTCTTCCTTGTCTCTTCATGGACGCAGTAATTTTTTTTAGAGTAGCATAAAAAATGGTTCAATACAGTTTAAAGAAGTGTTTCATGTCCACTAAAAAAAAAAAAGGAGGAGAAAGAGAAAGGAAGAGAGAGAGAGAGAGAAGGCGTGTGTGTGTGTGTGTGAGGACCAAGGCTGGAGGAGGAGAATGGGAATGTGTGCGAAATAAAAACGAAAAGAATAACACTGTACAAAACAAACTTTGTTTTTTTTTCTATGGGTTTTTTGGAGCGCTGATGGGGATGAGCCCATGGCCCAACACCCACCACCATATTGCTTCATAGCAAAAGACAAATTGTCGTAAAGTTTGTACCATACTAAGTCTTTGCTCTCTAAATCGAGAAATGGTGTTCCATAGCAGATCTTCGGTATTAGTGTTGTTCGGTTCACGACATAGTTTCCTTAATACTGTATCGATGGCACAAAATGCCCCTGATCGACCACACCCTGCTGAGCAATGCACGATCATGGGCCCCACAGTTTTGCTAGCGTCATCCTCCGCCTGCTGCTGTTCGTGTAACGTTTGAGCTTCGTCTGCTGCATGGACAATCTGTAATGTACCGAGGGGGGTATCTGGAACGCCGAAGTCCATCCATCCCGTATACTGAAGATGTGTTAATGGACGTCGAATGGATTCACCATTTTTTGATATAACAAGCTGTCGAACAATAATGCAATCATCTTCGGCTTCACCGACTCGTTTGATGGCTTCGGATAGCAACGTCACACTTAAATTGCCATACATCGTTGTCTGACCAACATCGGATGGCCAATACCGATGGCATTTGATCTAAGTTTAAATGCGCATGTATGAGGGAAAAGGGGTTTAAAAAAATTGGGACTTGCCTTATGCATTTCTTCTTCTTTCGTCAGCATGACTAATACACGCGAATTCTGTTCCCAAACCACTTGCCAAAAATCAGCAAATGTGTCTGGTAGGGGGCCTTGTGTTGAAATGTATCTTCGGTATGGTTGTGGACCTTGTAGTTTCATTGTTTGCAGGGATGTACCACTGACGTGATCGCTGCTGCTAGATGCATCCATCATGTCTGCGTACTGGATATAACTTGCATTGATATATCCCGTGCCTGTTTGAGGCTGGGCAACCTTCACACGTGTATATTCTACATGACATCATGAGTAAAACAGCTCATACAGAAAAGGAAGAAAGGAGTTGTTTGGAGACGTTTCTTTTTTACCATATGGCCAAATATTTCTGTATCGGTTCAGCGTTCCCATTTCGATGCCTGCAACGATACTCAGGGGGAATTCTTCCGGGTTATTATTGGCATGTTTGGAATGGTACAGCATGACGTTTTGCAGACGACGTTGTTCAGTGAGCTCCAATTTCTACAACACCTTTGTTAAAAAGATGCATGTAATTCTATTTTCTACTACTTTACCTCATACATTTCTGCCAGTAGCTTTGGACCACCTTCTACAATTGTATTATGGAGCCATGAGGGGGCCATTAGGTTGTCGTCTTGAATACGACCACCTGGAATAACTCGTGGTGGTTGTCGAGTTTTGACAGAGTTGGCTTGAACGGTGCATTGAGGCGGTAATCGCACCGCAAAGTAATCACGCGTAGGACCATGACAAAGTTCCATGTTTTGACGAATGTTAGAAAAGAATGGATTAAATTCTTGATTTTCAAATTGTGGCATTGGAGCGGTAAAGGGACCCGCTGCAGGTAGAGAACCTAGATTAAGCTGTGGACCTCGACGGACTTGTTCCGAAGGTTGTTGGGTTGGCATAGGCCGGGTAAAGGGTAAAGATCCTCCAAGACGTGGGTGATCTCTAGGTGCGGGTGATGATTCACATTGATCTGCATGTCTAGAATAAAAAGCCTCAAAACCACCTAGAAAATAAAAGTGAGTTTTCAAAATAAAAAATAAAATGGAAATTTTTACCTTTTAAATAATGAAGATGACCTGTAAAACCAGCTCGTCGTAGTTTTGCACCTAGATGAGCACCTGCAGAGTTCTCTGGTAGGGATTGCGATGCCTGATCATAAAAAATAATCCATTCCACCTTTTGCCACTTTTTCAAACGTTCCCGATCTGCATCTCGTACGATTCCTTCATAGACTTTATCCATAGTAAATGAAGGACGTTTCAAAATGGTAAGGGGTAGTGAGATATTGATAGCAGTACGTAGTCGTGCATGAGAGTATTGAACAAAGGATCGAACGTCAAGTATGATAATGCGATCACATTGCTTTATCATGAGTTCATGCAGTTGTTGTGTTTCCATGGTAATGACAGTTGGATTAGCTAAAGCTGCAGGCGGTGGTCTTAACATGGATTGTGTTAAAAGTACGGTAGGTTGACTAGCTTGACGATCATGAATGGCATTCAAGAAGTCTTGATGAAGAGTGGGGTTGATGGGTGCTGTAAAGTAAGGAGTACTGACGGTTGTCGAATTTTCCTCGGGGGATAGCATAGACGGGAGATTGAGTGGCGTGAAGTAAGCTTCGTTAGCTTGCAATCGGTGTGTGGGTGACTCAAAAGCTATACTCATGAAAGGAAGTATAAAAGAGAAAGAGAAAGATAAAGTAAAGAGAAGGGAAAAAAAAAAGAAGGCAAAAAGTAAAAAGATAAAAAGGTAGAAAGGATAGTTTATGTGACCGCATAGAAAAAAAAAAAAAAAAAAAAAGGTCTGGATTTTCTTGAAAGACCCACGGATGCTTAAAATTTTATTGGCGTTTGCGCCGCTTGAGAATCATTTCACATTGACGAATAGGACAGGTTTTGTGTTATCTCTTCTCTGACTCTCTCTCTATCTCTTTCTCTCTTTTCTCTCTGTGTTTCCTTCTTCTTCTTTTTTTTTTCGTACTGAGTTATTCATTTTGTGTCAGCGATGGGTTTCCGAAACCCTATCAGTATGACGTAAAGGTCGTTCGAGATAAAAGGGGATGCTGTTCCCTCTCCAATACCATTTGTATTTAAGGGGACTTTAGACTATGTACTCATGTACATTTGTTCCCAATCCTCTTTGTTTTACCAAAAAATGAAGTAAATTGATCTACTGAATATATTTCTTCAGATATTAGGAACAAACGGATACATCCCTCCGGGGGTTAGGTTAGATAAAACCTACATCACAATATATCAGAATTAGCTATCACTATTTTCAGTAAAGAACAAGTATTCGATAGTGTGTGACCTTTTTCTTTTCATATTTTTAGGTCATTTGAACATTGATTCAGACTACTCTTGATAACTCTCATTGAAATATCAACTAGTTACAGGTAATTAATGAATGGCATAACCCATAGAGCAATTTTACTGCTAATAAATAATGCTGTTTTTTTTAACGACTGTAATCAATCTATCCAGTAGTTACTCTTGATTGGTTTAGAATATAGAAGAAAAACAACAAAGAGAGATATATGCCGGAAGAACGCATTTGATCCACGTGATCACTTTTTCATCTTTGAAAAACAATCAACTAAAAGAATGGGTATTAATAGAAAGTGAAAAGGGGTAGAATGACGTAGTTAAAAAGATAAGACACACACAAAGCGAATGGCATATTTTTTCCTCGGTATCTCAAAAAGATTTTACTTAGATGCCCAACTCCCCCCAGCCTTTGTCCCCCCCCCACTTCTCCTAAATTGTGAATTGCCTTTTTTTCCTTTCATCCGTTTCTATTTTGTGTCTGCAGTCAAAAGGTTCGAGTGCAGTGTAACCTTGCCGATAGTATGACATCCAGTAAGGTTCCAGACCTGAATTGCGGGACTCGTTAGTTACGTCATGTCGTAATGGCCGATTTTTTTGTACTCCAAAAAAAACTTTAACTGAAACTTAAAACTTAACCAACTTTCCCCTTTCGTTTATAGAAAAAAAATAGATGTAATAAACAATTTTTAGTTTGTGTAGGGTTTGATAAAATGCGACTAAGGCAATGCGGCGCTCAAGTTTGTTTCCTGCTGCGGGGCAAACGTATTCTCCCGCAAACTAACCACAAATGGAAATAAATAACCACATGGTTTTCAGAGTCAGACCACATTGTCACTCAGACAGTGCATGATGATCATCTTCCCTCAGGGTATATCCGTTTTAAAAAAGAAATGAAAGAAAATGGTGTTGACGTTGTAAATTTTTTTTTTTAAAAAAAACACCATTTCGTTCTTAAAAAATTAAACTGTTGATTGAAAGGTCTTGACATGGAGGTGTTCACTTACAATGCTTGTCGATAGTTACAAATGAAACCGTTTGTGGCCTACAAACAAGATAACAACTGTTTCTCTGCATAAGGTTACTATTACAAGCTATCTGTAAGACATATATTCCTTTCCGATATGTACTTACAGAAAAGATAACCATGTCTCTTCGATCTCGTGAAATCGGCGCTTTTCCGACATCTCCATGATCTCAGATCGAATTGACTACAATGACATTATTTGTATACCGTCTAGCTTTGGCAAAAATGTAATGTTTAGCATTTCTCACACTTTAAAAAGTAACAATAATAAAAAGGTTGTAATCCAAGGAATAAGCTTCACTGTCAAAGTTTTGACAAGTGCAGAGGTAAACTAGCGTAAACCTACGGCGTACTTTAATCCATCACACTCGGTTTCTTTATTTACACCAAAGCCGTCGTTATCATTCCTTTTGCTTCACGAAATTGAGTGTAATTAAAATTTTTCTTTTTGCTATCTGAATATATCACCACAAAATCCTGCACATAGCATGTCTATTGAAGCACCGGTTTAATCTTGTGTGCAACAGCCTATTCTTCTCCGTCTCAACATTGTTTGTTTACGCCAATTAACCCGATTTCCTCTATTCGTTTACCTTTGCAAAACATCAGATTGATAGCGTGAATTCTTTCTTTATCCACAGATGTTCATTTACTATAGAGCTGATCATAGGTCACGTATTAGGTGTGGTAAACTCTAGCAGGACAATTGACATCTATTACGCCAAAAATACAAAACGTAGCTTTTTCTCACGACACGCTACCAACGCTAACGTATGATGGTTAGAGCACATCAATCGGTATAGCTGTCTTTAGAATGGTCCGATATTCTCTATTGATAGATCCGTTGTCATGAGAACAGATTCATCCTCAATAGCACCGATCGGACGGACTAGTTTTTATACAATAAGCTCTGCGAAAAGAAATTGACATAGCGCAGAGTAACGCAGGTAGGCGTAGTTTCTAACGGGAATCCAAAATAAAATCGCACTTTCCGTTTCCAGTTGGCTCATGTTCGAGCGTCGCACAAAGATGTGCTGAAATGTCATTCTTTCATGCAGATTCATTCATACCAAGCGGGATCTTGACAATTTGCTCCGCCCCGACCCTGTGCCCTGTGCTTCCATATAACTCTAACTATGTGATAAATGCTCCTGATCTACAGAGGTCATTTACTGGAGTCGCTAAGAGGTAATCTATTCCGTGATAACTTCATGTATATTTATTTGTTGTTCATGGTATATACACATAGATGTCTATTTGTATTTCTGGCTGATCAATTTGGCAATTGTCTGCAGCTGAATGTTATTTGTGCCTGTCAACAGAACCAGTTGAGTAAACGGTCTATGTAATCCTCCCAACGTTACCTTCGTAAATAGCACCAATTTTGCTATCGCGATAGAACTTTTCGACACCCGTTTCACGAACAAAGCCATTGCCTCCCATCCATTCCACAGCATAGCTAGCGGCATTTTCTGCAACCTTGGCGGCATAAAACTTGGCCATGGCTGCCTGCGCAATAAATGGTTTACCTTCTTCCTTCAGACGTGCAGCATTGTAAGTCAATAAGCGTGCAGCATCAATTTCGACGGCAACTAATCCAATGTTCATCATCAAGTCACTTCACCCTCTTCTTTCGCTTTACCTTGCGCAAATTGGAACTGCATTGCTTGGAAATCACCAATGGCAGATCCAAATTGCTTACGCTCCATCATATAAGGCAGCGCAATATCATAAGCACCTTGCGCACAGCCGACCATTTGAGCGGCAATACCAATTCGTCCCTCGTTCAAGGAATCAATTGCATACTTGTAACCTTGTCCCACTTCACCAAGGACGTTCTCTTTCGGTACTTTCACATTATCCAAATTAAGTACACAGGTCGAAGAAGACCGGATACCCAACTGAAAGAAGAAAAAGGCATCTGTCAGTGCGACTCCTTCAACAGATACACCTGTAACCAACCGACCTTCTTCTCACGTTTGGCAATCTCTACGCCCCAATCTTTTTCAACAACAAAGGCTGTGATTCCCTTGTAACCTTTGGAAGGATCACTTGGTAAAGATGCATCTCAGTGATAACGAACGACAAACCATGCTTTTGCTTACACATTGGCAAAGATAACGAAAATACCAGCTTCGGCGGAATTGCTGATCCACATCTTGCTTCCGTTCAAGACATAATGATCACCTTTGTCTTCTGCCAGAGTTTTCAACGCAAAGGCGTCGCTACCCGAACCGGCCTCGGAGATACAGAAACTTCCAACGGTATCGGTAGCAAGCCGGGTAAGGTACTTCTCCTTAAGCTCCTTCGATCCCCATTTTCGGATAACAGTGTTTGTTACAGTATTCTATCAAACTATTCAGCTTTTTTTTTGTCGTTTCGTTTTTCACAGAACATACGTGAATATCACATAGAGCACTGATCGAGGGATCAATCTTTGCCAGTTCTACAGTAAGAGATAAGCGCCTACTATTTTTCCTTCTTAGATAAACCGACCTTCGATTGCAAGCACAGCAGATGTGAAAGAACATTCAGCTCCTCCCAGTTCTGCTTCGGTTTCAAGACCCATCAACTAGTCACACAACTCAATTCACTACGAACATCGAAACAAAATGATAGTTACGCCGTTTTCAAACATCGCATCAATAATGTCTTTATCCATCTCGGCCTTCTCATCCATTGCTTGCACGCGTGGCTGGACAACCTCTCGTGCAAATCGCGACACTGGATGTTCAGTCAGGGACGTATCCGTTTATGTGCTGGCTGTAGGAGCAAGTCTTACCTGTTTCCTTTAACATAATTTCCTCCTCTGTAAACGAGTAAAGGGAGGTAGGAGAAGTTGTTGTGGAAGGTGTGGTCAATACATAGTGTCTATCGGTACCGTATTGAGTGGCGATCCTTATCAAGATGGATGTACCTTTTCTGGAGAGGGTAAACAAGTCTGTTGGCACAACGGACATGTCGGGAAAGGGAAACAGCAGAACGAAGAAAACTCATAAGTAAAAAGAACAAAGGAGGAAGAAAGAGAGAGCGAGAGAAAGCAAGAAGATCCGTAGTGCAAAAGAACAGGGCAACTTTCCCACGGTTTAGTGATTCTTTTCCAGACAGAGTCACGTCAATGCGCCCCCAGTGAAAAAGGTAAAATTTGCATCATCAATGTTCCCACCCATCACTGTAATCTTTTGAACGGTAGGCCACAGTATTGCTGTAGGTGACAGATGTATACTATTGCCATGGCAAACGATACCATGCAGCGACGCGATGGTACATGCGCACGTTTCGTCCGTTCGTTCGTTGTCTTTCTCCTTCTCTGATCATCATTGCCAATTTTCAATGACGAACAATGTCTATTTTATTCAAGAGGAGGACTATGTTACAGAGGCATGAATGTAATAAACAAAAATGAAGATTATCATTTTACGAAGACGCACGGCAAAGAATTTCACCACCGGCATTCTTCTCAATCGCCTCCTGTAACTCCAACACGCCGCGATTCGTGTTCATAATCGCAATCTCACCTGTCTGCAGAGGCTTGATGAATTTGGATCGTCTGCCGTTCGCAAAATTCTTCATTTCGTTCACAGTGAATGTCACCTTCTTGGAGGGTTTGCTGATGGTGGACAGTTTTTCCAGAACTGGCTTATTTTCTTTGTATTTGAGGTCGAGCCAGAGGCGGCGTGTGGCAACATTATCAGACGTCGTGGGGGTATAGCTTGTGTCTGGGGCAATGTGATTGCCGCGGCGGACGGACGAAAGGAAACCTTCACGGTACAAAATGTTGGCGACGGCAAGATTCATTTTGGTCTCCGGAACAGCGATGGTCTGAAGACGTGCACGGAATCCATTCTGGATGCGGGCGCAAAGATCGTAGACACGCGGCATGCTTTTTGTTGCAAATGTCCAAGAAAAAGAGGCCACACAAAAGCCAGGGCGCAATTTTGTTCTAGTGACGTGTTAGGATAAGCCACGCACAAACGGGCCACGCCTTGTTGGGTGAAAGCGCGGCAAAATCAAAGTCTCTCTTTGACGTGTGCAACCCCTTCCCCACCATCCAAAACGTTCCCTTGTGTCTTGGAGATTCCGTGCTGGAATCAAAGTTAAACTTGCAACCATGGTAAGTAGCTATTGATTTTGTACCCATCGAGACAGGGTGTCATTGATTCCTCTGTTTGTCTCAGTCGAAAAACTCGAAAATGACGAATATCATCAACTACCGACTTCGCGTCACGTTGTCGGATTCACGTATTCTTACGGGTCAGATGCTTGCATTTGATAAGCATATGAATCTGGTGTTGGCTGATTGCGAAGAATTCCGCAAGATCAAACCCAAGGGCAAGAAGACCGAAAATCAAAATGAACTTGAACAAAAGAGAACATTGGGTTTGATTATTCTGAGAGGCGAGACAATCGTTAGTATGAGCGTTGATGGTCCACCACCTCCATCCGCTGAAGACGCACGGTCTCGAGGAATGTCACTGTTAGCCGGTCCTGGTCTCGGAAGAGTAACTATCACCACCATTTTCAGATCGCTTTCGTATTTACTTTTTTTTTTTCCTACTTTTTTTTTTAGCCCGCTGGCCGTGGTATGCCTGCTGTGCCACCTCCTGGTGCCCCAATGACTGGCCTTGCCGGTCCTGTTCGTGGCGTGGGTGGACCTGCACCTCAGGTAATTGAATGAGTAAAGGGAAAAGAGAACGGTTCATGCTGAGAACTGTCATAGATGATGCAACCCAGACCCGGTATTCAGGTCTCTCCTGTTCCATACGGTCGTCCTCCCATGCCTGGACAAGGAGTAAGTCATGGATTTATCTTTTCATTGTCGCTAACATGGAATACAGCCACCTCCTGGATTCCGCCCACCACCCGGTGCACCTCAAAACTTTAGACCACTTCCTCCAGGTGCTCCAGGTGCCCCACCCATGGGCTTTAGACCACCAGCAGGTGCTCCTGGTATGCCCCCACCAGGATTCCGACCTGGCATGGTAAGTTTTCTTTTGCAGAAAGGAGAGATGGACGCCTACTAACACCTTTCAAAAAGCCTCCACAAGGATTCCCTCAAGGCGCTGGCCGTGGTGCTCCCCCTCCGCCACCAGGAATGTACAACAGACCACCCCCGCCATCCGGACCACAGTAATAAAGCATCATTTATACTATCCGCTTTTGTCTTCTTCCAATCAATCGATTTGCAAGCCCAAATAAAAACTACGCGATTTCAAATGCACATGCAATCTATTTTCTACGCTTACACAAATGGAGTTAGTGTTTTAAAGCAATAGACGGGACACCCTAACTCTGTACGTGTACGTTTCATCTCATGAAAACACGTTTGACCTGATCAATCAGCTAAGCCTGACTACCAAGATCATATTAGAGCGACACAAGTAAAAAAAAAAAAAAAAAAGGGATGTCCATCCATTTAATTGATCAATTACATATATATTATTGTGGATCCGCCTTCTATCAAGAGCGTAACGTAATATAACCATCATCGCCACTGGCTGCTAAAACCATAATATTTGGATGAAATGCGAGAGCATGTGTTGACGCATTTCGTTGACCCAGAAATCCAGCAGAGGGTCGAATGGTTGAAAGCCTTGTACCATTCGTGTCCCAGACTTTGATTACCTGATCATCTCCCGCACTGCCATAAAAAAAAACAGTAAATCATCATGCGAAAACAAAAACATGCATCCTTTTACTTACCTAGCAATTGTTTGACTCTGATCATGGAATGCTAATGCTGTCATGTTTGTGTGCGTATGTGCCTCAATTGTACGCGAGGAGCTGGATTCACGAATATCCCAGACCTTAATTCTGCCTCCATAGCTACCTGCTATCAGCTCTCTATTACCATCACGCTGGAGATGAATGCCGGTGATCCACGTGTCATGCTCTTCCAACCGCTGCACCAAACTACAATGGTCATTAGGCGCCAGCAAAGAGGACATCATAGCAGGATCTCACTTACGCTGCATTGGGTCTCAAGCGCCGATCATAAATGCCGATCATTCCATCGCCGAAACCGGCAATCACAATATTGCCTCCCATTTGATCACTGACAAGGCTCGTGACGCAGGACGTGCATTGCGTAGCAATATCCTACAGCGGATGTTATGCACAATGTATGGACGTGAATAGAACATACCATAACACACAGCTCTTGATGTGCATCCCACACCTTGATAACACGTGCATCACCACCAGTAAAAAGAGTACCTCGGCCTTGATGCCAATCGCAAACAAGACCACTTCGTTTTGAACTGCTATTCTCTATTTCCTTCAAAGCACGCCATGCGCTAACCAAAACTGCATCTTCCTGCTCGCTTCCATCATAATTTTTGTACAGTCTTATCGCACCGTCATCTTGACAACAATGTCAATTACCCGATACCGTTTCATAAGGACGTGTTTACCTGATGCTGTGAGAAGCAGAGCCACATCGTCTTCGTTAATGAACTTCATGTCTGTGATTCGGCTATGTGCTGGATTATGATTGTCAATCACGCTGAGTGGCGTTCCGGCCTTCCAGTCCCATACACTTCATTCAAACAGATATCAGAAACATGGTAACGCCATAAGCTCCCAGCTTAGACTTACACTAGACAATTGTAGGCATCTGCTGCAACAAGATGTGATTCATAGGGATGGAACAAAAGCCGTGTTGCTTCTGTTTCATTGTAGAGAGAAACAACCTGGGTATCCCACCGACTATCTGCAAAAGATGAACTATTGATATGAATGCCAAATAAACACCAGCCAGCTTACTCGTATTGCCCCTGTTCACATTGGATTCAACCAAAATCTTCTCGTTGCGGGCGCGGCGCCATTTTCTCTGGGTATAAACCACACTTCCAGGTTCATCTGCTTCCGCTGCCTGAGCCATAGTTAGTTACCGTCAATTGATACCCTCCTGTTGTCTTGTAGCTTACCCTCATTTGTGGTTCCGTGAAGTACTCACAACTCCAGTCGTAAAAATCAGAGGTCAGTTGTAATGCATGATCCAAATCGCCAGTCTGTGGTACTGCGTTTTTCGGCATGTCTACAGGAGAGTTGCCTCGGAACGCGTTGCGTTGTGCTATGTTGGCTGGACTTGCCATCCGGCTGCTCTCAGTATGCGCACGCGAGGTGGGGTTATGGGAATCATGCATCGATGTTGCGCTTGCGTTGCTGAAGTTGTAAATTGTACGGAGTGTTGAGGCGAAGGAGACAGACCGAGTCAACATGGCAGGGCGTCGGACCGGCGAGCCTGCCGAAGTGCGGTCCTCATGAGTGTTGAACGATTGGGAACGATCCAACGTTGCCGCATGGTCGTTTGTCACGTGTTGCATCGATTCACGGATCATGGTACTGGCAAGCTCTCCTATGGCAGGTGTGCCTAAGAGCATCGTGTTGATATGATCCACCACTGTCGCAGCTGCCTTGGCCACATCCGGATGGGGATCCACCGATAGATTCAGCAACGCTTTCCATATCACTGCGTACACTGAGTCATAGCTTGTGGATCCAAAGTGTCCATCGACTGCTGTTCGCCAGTCAGCAAGGCGATTGCGATTTGTTCGTCCCCGCTCATCCGTCAAGCTAGGGCGTTGTGATTGGTCTTCCTCGATCGTCTGACTAGCTGCCTGTAAAAACCTGGATGGTCCTACGAGCTTCACAATGTGTGACAAGGCAATGACAAACTCTTTTCGCACAATAGGCGATCCGTCGGACATAACAACCAAGGCCGAGATGGCGATGTTGTGTTCGATATTGACAATCTGCTCCATCATGTTGGTGTCTCCTAGGAAAGTGCCCAATGCGTACATAGCAGAGGCGCGCACTTCAGGCACATTGTCCACGAGCATGGCACAAAGCAGCTCATGACCATTTTCCGCTATCGCTGCTGCCTTTGCTTCGCTGTTGTTCATCCATACCTGGGCCAGGCACAGGCACACCCACTGCCGCAGCAGTGGATCGGGATCCTTCACATGCGCCAAGCATGCTGAAATCACGTTGCCTCGTAGGCATGCCTGTTGACCCATCTTGAACTTGGTACAGAATACGGACAAAATAAAGGCGCTCATCGCACGATGTTCGGATACATGTGGTATACTAAGCATGGCATTATTGGGTGTGAGGATATTGATGAAATAGGCGTAGCCGTGATCCTTTAGCAGATCATTTTGGCAAGAACGATCAACCGCAAGAATGCGGGCCCAAATAAACACCAATACAGGTTTAAGTTCTGCCGCTGGACTCTGAAGCAATTTCAGCACATAGGGAAATATACCGACGGACAACGCAGCCTTGACTGCCCATGGACCGAGATCCAAAAATCGACTCAAGAGGATAAGAGCACGCAAACGATGAACCTGGCTCAGCAGCACCTGTAACACAATAGGAAGCTGTTCTGGAATCTTTGGATTCACAGCGCCCTCCGATAACCACACCTCAAAGGCAGTCAGTTGCTCAGCGAAAAACGTACTCGACTGATACTGATAAGCAGGCCCACCTGCCTCGGCAGCCAACAGTGCTGGTAGCTGGAAAAGGCACATATCCACAGCCAAATCCCACGCCTGCCACATAGGATGATCGTGTGTTTTTGGTAATTTCGGGGTTGACATCGGTGTACACTGGTACGACCGCATGATACGTTCAGCCAAAAGAAAGTTTCGGAACATGGATGCCACCGTCAGATCCTGTCTAAAGAGACGCTTGAAAAGTTCGGGTTGATCCTGCAACACACACCAAGCAATCGTATCTGTGACAGCAGTAAATATCCAATTAAGTTCTCCCAACGGCGTGCGTCTTTCTGTCGCTCGTCCCGGCAACTGAAGTACCATGTCCATTGTGATATTCGACGTTAGTAGTGGATTACGCATAACAACCCATCGTAAGGACATCTCTATTGGTGTTGTAAGACACGCTGTGAAGACATCTGCAGGTAAGTCCGGGTTCATCGGCAATGTCTCTGTTGGGCCACACGCTGCTAACTGGATGCAGTCGCGCCATGAAGAAGACGGAAGTGCACTTTGATGTTGCTGAGCCATTAAGGCAGCGTCGTTATCTCGTTTCTCCGCAAAGCGGTTGAATGCATTAATAATATTACCAGCAGATGAACAATCCCACACATAAATCACGGGCGATCCTAGCCACGACTGAAGATCATACAACGACACTGGAATGTACTGGGTGTAGTTTCGGTTGAAGACCCAAATCTCACCGCTCGCAGTGGGTTTTGGTACACCGTGACCATTGTAATGAAATAGTATCCGCTCCTCTTTTGCGTTTCGACGCATCTGACAACACACTTTCTTGGTTTCTTCCACGGATGGATCAAGCGATAGTTTAAATCGGGTGCGTCCATTGATATTTTCATACTGTGTGTGTAAATGTTTACCAATGGCTTCGAGTGATTTTTGTGGTATCAACAAGAAAGGATCAATCCAACACTCGAGCTTGGCGCATGGATTTGTCTTGACAATATCCGGCGGGTCCGTACCAATATTGAGACACACAACCAACAAACCTGTGTTCATTATCAGAACCTCTATCACAATGAACTACTCGCAATATTTGCCTGACACAGTTTTGATCCTTTCCCGTAAGCGCTATTCAATGGCGTGAGCTTTATTTTTGTCCCAGTCCGAGTCGTGGAAACTGTACCCAGTCTAGTAATGCACTCTGTACCACAGGAATCGGCTTAGCGTTCGTATCATGGCGTTTTTCAGAATAGTATAGGAAACGTATAATGTCTTCTTCATATATCTCTTGGTCGAAGCCTAGTCGTACAGGTGATGTTGCTGCTTGGCTAGACAAACGCCTATCATCATTGTGCTGACTAGACGTTCCATCTGCTTCATTGCGCGTACTAGTCTCTCCATTGACAAGTGTACTGCTCGTACTTCTCGCGTCTTCATTCACGTCGGAGATGCTAGGTTGAGTGGCGGTGGGCATGGTTAAAAGCTGAACCCTTCGACTAAGACTAGGATATAAATACTACCGATAGCCGCCTTTCATGACTCACCAAAAGCAAAAAATACAGTAATGCTTCTAGGCAGTCTTCTATATAATACAGGAGTTTGACCAAAAAGTTATTTACAAAAGAAAAAAGCCTTCACTTTGAGGCTACGAAGGGGAAATAGGGTTTCAAGAAAAAAAAAAATCGATAATCGGTACCAAGTGACGTAATAGTGGCGGAAATCGTGATTTGCACCACTTTTCCCTGCACTGCAAAATAGCCGGAACCATCCAAACTGGATTCTTATGACTATATCTACGTATAAGAAACAGGTATAACCAAGAGCTAAGCTTTTGTTTCTTCGTACTAACGTGATACCGCCCAATTGCTTTTCAGCTTCTAATTCATACTGTTACGCTGTGCAATTCAATCCCAGATTGAAGATCGCTTGCACCACATTGTCTTCAGAATACAAAAACGCCTAAAAAAGCATCAGCATACTATTGCATTATTAATAATATATATTTTTTAGGCACAATTTTTGAAGACGGCTAAGTGTAAATTGTTTTTTCTTATCGTAAACGATTGTTTTTGAGAGAGGTTGTTTGTTTATGAAAAAACCGATTCAGGTTCACCCAATGTCCCCCCTTTAGACCTGAACTTCAGCAGTAAGTCACTGCGATTAAGTATGCTGCAGCTAAATAATTGTATCTTTTTTCTTTAGATAATATGGAAGACATTGCTTGCGATCTTCTGGTACCGGCGATAAGCTCCCTTGCCAGTGTAAATCTGCCAACGGGGACTCAGTGTACGCCCACAAGAAGTTAATGAAAATTAATCATTTGTATAATAGTCGTTTCACTACTAGAAGTTGGTACAAACCTTATTTACCCATTCTTTAGCAGTTATTATGTAATGCGTTACTTTACAATCCTTGTTGGCTCCTCTTCGCCTCCCGATGTGGTATTGGCACTCTCAGCCACGTTAAGTGTCTACTGCTGTCTATGGTTTTTTTCTTGCTTTTTTTTTTTTTTCTGGGTGGGTCAGGCCAAGAGTCTGTATCAGGGCGGGCGATCTGCATCGTTTGGCCTGTTCCGTCAACTGCCGTATTGTAGCAGTGTTGCTCTTGTCTAATAGCAACTCATTTATAATAGAAGTACATTGAGTTTTACACTAGAATAACTATATGTTTACATGGACTGGGCCGATTGCAGGTGGGTTGTACTTCCGTGTAATTTGCACTCATTTTCCTCAATGCGGCCTTTTCGGTAGTAGATCATGAAACTCCGGAGAAAGGCGTTGCGTAAAGAAAGTGGAGTAGGTTGATCTGTACTTAACAAAGCATGTTTCAAAGCCCGCTTTTAGGCATAAGATATGGTCAAACATTCGTGTTCTGTGTTCTGTTGAACAGTAGTGGATATTTAACTATGAATAAAACATAGGTAACGACAGATCTGAGAGTCTGTATATCTAAAATCCAAAGCGAGGCAATTGTAATTGGGATAAGAAGGTCCACAATGCATTTTATTGATCGGCGCAAAATCGTTTGAATAGGAGGATCGTGGTCGCCATGCCGTATTCCAGGAATTTAGTAAACCCTTCATTGTAGCTGACACAAGAATTCAGTTGCATTGATGCTTGATATATGAGGTCGTTGCCACCAATCGAGAATGAGATATGAAATAAACAAAACACGAACGCGCATTTGCCGCGTGAATGGCCCTTCCAAACGCATTGATCAAGCAAGTAAAAAAAAAAAACAGATGATAGCAAAACGCTGCTTTTTTTATTTGACCTCAGTATCATTATTTTGTTTTGACCAACATAGTGTATTTAAAGTGGAAGAAGTAGCAACTCTCATTAACCTGGTACCGTTACCTCCAGATCAATGAAAACTGCAAAGGTGATGTTGACAAACCAAAAATATACGTGCAAACGCACCTTGATTAATGGTATGGTTTCAGTGTCAGTGCAACCGCACCCATCACCTTCATGACTAAAAGAACATTCAGCAAGCAAACGCAAGCCCACAGTTGCAATCAGTCATGACCAGCAAACGCTGGATACAGTGCTACGACTTCCGGAGGTTTCGTATCCCAACAAGTACATTCATTGAGTACACGTACATAAAATGCAAACTTAAAAGATCACAGGTTAGAGAAACATTGCGTGTTTTGATTATTCGACCTCAGCCTCGTCATATTGATCAATACAGCAGTGTACTGGTTTTGCGTTGCGAAGAATTAATTTCGACTAGGGTATAGTTGAATAGAGACCTACCGATTGAGGTGATGTCGGATTGTGTCAGCTCTGGCGAATAGGAGCGATTTGGTCTAACTAAGAATCTCCGCAGGGCAAATCAGAATCACACCAATTGCTTTTGGCTGGTACTCTTGACTTCACAGATATAGTGAGGACGGATATTCGATGGCGTGAAAAAGTCAAAACGGCGGAGTCGGCGGATCCTCTAGATGATACACTTGCACAGGAATACAAAAGCTCTGATTTAGTTTTGGGAATTGCTACAGACACTCAGGACTGCCGGCTATAGGACGCTCATATAATTTCCATCAAAGTGGTTACTGAGCAACTTCTTAATAAAGGCTGATAGCAAATAAATGCTGACGAAACTCCTGAGCATCCATAACCTGAGTGTCTGCAAACAGAGTGTCCGTAAACAGAGTGTCCGTAAACAGAGTGTCTATAGACTTGAATATTATAACATTAGTGTCCAACCAAAACACTCGCTTTATGGACGCTCGGAAGTTTCATTAACATTTATTTACTATCAGCCTTTATTAAGAAGCTGCTCAGTAACCACTTTGATGGAAATTATATGAGCATCCTATAGCCGGCAGTCCTGAGTGTCCGCAGCAATTTCCGTGTCTAAATGAAGAGGGTCGTATTACACGACATGTAACTTACAGTCAGATTGTAGGCGTGAAGTGAAGATTCATGAGCCTCACAATAATGTCAAACAATACAGTAATTAGGTGCCCTGCTTTGTCTACTGTATCACATGACGACATTCATTTGTTCCTATGAGGAACCATTGGAAATAGTGAAGTCACAAAAGTATCCATGCCAACTTGCTCTTTACCAGTTGCAGGATGCCTGAAAGTAACAAGAAGTTATCGTGCAAAAAATACCTTATATTGAAAGTCGAAAGATTCAGCCTCATTGAGTTTTATGAGTACTTCAACTACGCGATCAGAGAAGAAGCAGAGCATTCGCTGAAAGGTGCTTGCGCAAGTCTCAGTAAGAAACCAAAGAAAAACACTAAGGCAGTCAATTTGTTGATTAAACAGTTACAAAAAAAACGACTATGCAGTAAGCATCATGGCTTCTGTTGAGAAGAGAAAAAAAAGGAGTACATCGCTATGGAGATTAATAATGGTGTTGCCTATTTATAGTACCTCTATAATACAGCAACAGAAGTCCACTGGGCAAAAATCGATGCTCGCAACAAACAGATGGCTCGATTTTACGTGCAAAACCAAGCGCAATCGTCGGTTGACACGGCGCTCATGAAAGAAATTCAAGGTTCTCTTCTTTTAAAACAATAATCAATCGGTTAAAATTTATCATGCCGTTACTACCAAACATAGATGTTGCTGTCGAGGGTGGCCAGGCCAAAGAACAAGACAAAGATCAGAGTGAAGAAAGGGACACTGTGCTAAAACAAGAAAGCAGGCGAGAGCGTAGGTAGTCCATGTACAGTGGGCGCGCGTTATAAGTATACCCTCCGTCGGGAGGGAACTCCTATATCGAATTAGATGTCCGCTATAGAAGCCGTGTTCCTATTGGTCTACCAGGCTTACTTTACTTCGAAAGATAAAAATAACATCCATCTAAGGATCTAAGAGTTCCTAAAGCAAGAGACAACCCGAAGGAACAATTTTTATCCAATCGTTGTTCCGTTATTGAAGCTATTTCGGTTATTTGTGTATAAATAGGACAGAAAACGATGTACTAGATCGAATAATTGTTTCTCTTATTGTCCTATCCACTACATTCTGTCCAGCATAACAGTTAAAAAATGTCCACCAGTGTTGATAATACGAAGAAATCCCAGACAAGATCCTGTCTTTCTAACGTTCAGCGATTAGCGATCTGTCATCATGCAGAAGAGTCACGAAAATCGCAGACGGAACTTGCTAAATGGGCATATGAAACGCTTAAATTGAACAAGGTCCCAACTCAGGTGGCTATCTCTCGCATCATTAAGAGAAGAGATATTCTTGAAGGAATGGATAAGCAAGAACTGAAGGCCAAAAAACAGAGAAAATCTGCACATCCCGAGCTAGAGAAGGTTATGGCTACATGGGCTGATCAAGCGGCAGCAAACAAGATTCCATTGAACCGCCATACGATCAGAGATCAAGCAATGCGGTTTGCGAAAAAAAAATGGATATTGACACCACTAATTTTAACTTCTCTGACGGCTGGTTGACAAGATTCGAAAAACGTCACGGCTTTCGTTGCCATAATATTCATGGCGAAGCTGGATCTGTCAATATTGATGATGAAAGTACGCAAGAAACAATCGCCTCTATCAAGCAAAAGATCCTTGAATATGGATCTACTCGTGTGTACATCTGGATGAGACTGGTCTATTTTATAGCCAAGTTCCGACAAGAACAATTTCCAAATCCCCAATAGCTGGTCTAAAGCAGAACAAGCATCGTTTTACTGTTGTATTGGTTGCTAACGCGGAAAATAAGTTCAGACCAATGCCATTTTTTATTGGGAAAGCTGAAAAGCCAAGATGCTTTAAAGGGAAAACAGGTAAAAGGATATAATATAGATACAAGTATTCATATGATTTTAGGTGAAGACCTTGGATTCTACTATTATAGCAACTCTAAGGCATGGATGGATAGCTCCATCTTTCGGAAAATCATGCGAA